>BGPT01002055.1:62724-70224 GCA_003297045.1 Symbiodinium sp. clade C Y103 | reverse complement strand
TCATAACTATAACCAACCCAGTGACATTGTGATGATGTGTTTATTTTCTTGAGGATCGTGCTGCTGACCGATTCTTCCCGACGAATTTTCTGCGGCTCCTCGTAGCAGCTACGGGTGCTGAGAAGTAGATACTCACAAATGCTTGGGGGGCGCATCCCAGGCATCGCAAGTGGGTAAATAACCATTCTAATAACATTCTAATAACATGGTAATCACAATTAATAACATGTTACAATATGTTACATATGGATACATATGGCTCAAAAGCATTCAAAATCCATCAACACCCCACTTGCGATTCCTGGGGCCCGCGGCTTCTCCAAGTGCCAAAAGCGTCGGCGCAGACCTCGCCATGCGAAGTTTCCGCCCAGTTGGATCCGCCCGGATCCGCCGCCAATGGCGGAGCGAAATCAGCGATTGAAACAGCTGGGGCTGCATGGACAGTGGAAATCCCATGGGCTTTTGATGTGGCTTACTATACTTTTTTTTGGGTTTCATATATATATATAGTGTTGCATATATAATTATATATATATATAAGTCATCTGGGTGCTTTCCGAATTTTTGGACACCAATTGGTTTCCTGCTCAGTCGCTCAGAAGAGTGACCCTAACGAGGTGTGTGATTTGCTGTTGTGTAGTCTTAGATTTCTACGTTCGATCTGTATTTTTGTTGCTCAAGTCAATCAAGTCCCCTGTTGAATAAATGTACACACACACATATATATATATATATACATAGTCAACATATTGTGTCTTGTATACATTATGTCCATATATATATATAAATATACATTCTCTCTCTCTCTCTATATATATACATTCTGTATATATAGCCTCGTCCCAGGTCTTGGAACTGCGCAAACTCGAATTAGCTTGGTTTAAATGGTCAATTCCGTGACGAAATTTTGTCGCGGATTTTTCNGTCGCGGATTTTTCTCATCATCCTACATCATCATCATCATCATCATCATCATCATCATCATCATCATCATCATCATCATCATCATCATCTGCTTCTGCAAGTTCAAGGAACGTTAACATCCNACATCATCATCATCATCATCATCATCATCATCATCATCATCATCATCATCATCATCATCATCATCTGCTTCTGCAAGTTCAAGGAACGTTAACATCCCATCCCACCCCACCCCCCCCCACACCGCGTGTGCGTAGCATCAACTGCTTCTGCAAGTTCAAGGAACGTTAACATCCCACCCCACCCCACCCCCGCCCCACCCCGCGTGAGCGTAGCATCAACTGCTTCAGCAAGTTCAAGGAACGTTAACATCCCACTTTGTTGTATGTAGTTCCAAGACCTGGGACGAGCCTATATATACACCGTACACATAAAAAAATATACACATCATATATATATATATATATACATACATATTTTGTTGAGTTCCCAGGTTGTTTTCGCTCCCGACCAAACGACCATAGTGCCCAGTGCCGAGGTGCATCCTGGATCCTCGCTGTCTGCGGATGCCGCTGCAAGCGGTGCCAGTGCTTCGGCCTGTGATGCGATGTATCTGATACCCTCTGGATCCTATTGAAATCCTATTGACATGGATGATTTGAGGGTACCCACATTTTAGGAAACCTCCATAATAGGTATGAATGTATATATATATATATATGTATGCACATAGCCTCTGGTAAATTTACTTAGACCCTAAAAAATAACCAATTTTGAGTGGAAATGAACCTTGCAAAATGGTACCCCCTAATCTGCCAGGGTCTATCTGAATTTACCGGAGGGTATATCATACAGGTGACATATGGGGGTTTCGTGGGTCATGACCTCCAAATCATGCAAGTCATGGATGACCATGACTTAGTTTTGATATGCACGGTGAATGGGGATTTTTTTAAATTTCAAGAAACTCCCAGATGAGGTGGGGGAAGCTTATTGGGACAGAAAAAAACATCATGAAGTATACATCGCCATCTGAAATCAATATGCTGAATCTGGAGAATCACAACAACGCCACTGCGACGTCACTGGAATGATGGTTAGTAAGGGGAATAGTCCGGTCCCCAATTTGCTTCATTTTGAGGTTGGTGAATTATTGCAATTTGGCCAGACATATCATATAGGTGACATACACGAGGTAAACTTCAAAAGTGAACATATCTCAATGTCATAGAAAACACACCCAGTAGTACTTCGTCACTGACATGGCGCCCTGGGGTCATTTGACCATGGTTTTCCCAGGTGAACTCAAGCCAATTTTGTGATTCTGTGTATGAAATTGGAGAAACACCCTCTAGTACTGAAACAGTTTGCCATTGTTTCAATATGTTTCAATGGCCATGTTCAAAGAACGGTTCTGCATTCATCATCTCGTTTTATTGCTAATTTTAGCATATTTCAGCTATTTTCCATGGCTATGTAACAAATTACCAGAGGGTCAGACCCCTTGGGTTGGGTTGGTGGGATTGGATCAGCATGCCGAGGGTACCATAGCTCGATGTCCCATGGGAAGCTCGAGGATTTACCTATAAAAATGGTGATTTTCCATAGCTATATTAAACATTATTAAGCTACCTGAAGGTATATAATCCTTTTTCCATGGTATTTTGATCAAATGTGCCAACGACAATAATAAGTCACCACCATTTGTACCAGAACTGACTTAGTATTCTCGAGGTTTAGGGCTTTGGAAGGTTTACCACATTCGAAATCTTCACGGAATCCCCTTCTGCGAGGTGGGAAAGCAAGTGCCAACGCCCAACAAGCTCCTTTGTGTTGTCCGGGCGTCCGATGGCATCAGTGGCGAATGTGGACAGTACGACCGACTTTAATTGAGCAGTGTGAAACCCTCTGTCATTCCATTGTACTGGTTGGTGAATAGGGATTCTGAGAATGGATTGTGATAATCTCCAAAATATTGGGTAGCATCAAACCCTCAATCATCAACCCAACAGGGATTTTGAACACTGCTCACTTGCTCGCGATGAGAGATGGGCCTAAGTTTTCAAGGATTTCCTAGGCATCTCCGGTTCAGCTGCAGATTGACTGGTTCTTTTTCCAGCTGGGTCTTGGACCATAGCTTGAGGCATGGCTTAGTAAAGATACCTTGGTGGTCGGCGGTTCAGATGGTGCGGGTGCTCAGGGTCTTCGCCATGGGATCCTTGCCAGCCATGGGATAAAGCCCATCCCCCCAAAGTTTACTGGATCTTAATAGCTATCATTGGCTTTTGGGGCCCTACATGAATTTGGGGCTTTAGCATTAGCACATTAACAGGCATAATCTCCATCTATAAAACCCCTCTATCTTAAAAGGTGTTGCATCATTTAGCCCCCCATTTTGTGTAGCTTGAAGCTTCATTTCGGTTGCTGAACTCCCCCCCAAAGCATCTGGAAGGGAGTAGTCAGATGGAGGTGATCTCAGCCCCAGGCAAGGTTTCGCGAATCTCCTTGTCGGCGTCGGGACCTCGAAGAACAGACAAGGGATGCTGAAGGTGCACAACTGGTGAGAGTGAATAGATTCCAAAGTTTATTCCAAGTTGGAAGGGGAATCTCCCGCTGGTGGTTCGTTTGAAGGATTTTTTCAAACGTCTTCGCATTTGTTCCATTGCGACTGGCGATGGTGAGCTCGGCTTGACAAGGAGATTGTATAGTGGGATGCTTGAGAGTTGCACCGGAATCCATGTGCCGATGGTCAGCGTGCAGTAGGCCATGTTTTGCGTCTTCCGACACAGTTCTCACTCAATGTGTCTGGGAATAGGGTGTAGTACTGCACCATAATTTGAAGCTTGAGAACATCATTTTCTTTCCAAAATGGTCATAGATTGGGGGCCCATCCCCATTCCTGGACAAATCCAAATGCTTGGTGTCAACCTCTGCTGCTGTAATCAGGGCTTCATAGCTTTGATAGCAGGCATAAATCTCATCCCAAGTGACATGGTACCCACACCCATGGTACCATGCAGGACAGGAAGCTCCTCCTTTGTTTGTTTGTGTCATCCTGAGGTCAGAGACGTGAAGCTGCGGAAACAGCGACCGGTTCACCTTCAAACCGGTTGAGATATCTAGTGGATGATCAAGGATAGACCACAACATCCAAAATGACTGAGCATGGCATAAGTATGGAAAAAGGATGAAAACGGTATGGAAAAGGGATGGAAAAGGCATCATATCATCAAAACAGGGGTTGCTGAGGATGGCAATTTTCTTCTCATTGACATGACTCGATCGTTCCAAGCGGCAACACAAGCGGCAACACAAGTTACAGTTATAGCGTTTCACGACGCCACGGCTGCTCGCTTCTGCACAATAAGACGGATGGCGACAAAAGACGGATCAGACTGTGAAGCCATGATGCTGTGCTACAAAGGGATCTTGTTGGACAAATTGGCCAAGTCGCAAGATGGCAATGATGATTTAAGAGACAATTCGTGTTGCTTGTTCAGTTCTTTCACCTTTGTCTGCTGGGCATTGGAGGGCTACAGCATGCTAGAGCTTTATACAATATGATATATATATATATATATATATAATATCATATATACATACATACAGATACATACATGTATATGGAGGTTTCCTAAAATGGGGGTACCCGCAATCATCCAAAATCAGACAATTTTATTATTGAAACCCATGGCTTTGGATGTTTTTGGGGATCCCATATGTGTACGTTTGTACCGCCCCCCATTGGTATAGGTCATGTTGTAGACATGGATGGCTTGGGCTGGAATTATTCGAGAGCTACATCGTTCAAACACCAGGGAGCACTTCCGCAGCTTGTCCCTTGTCCTTGGCCAAGTAGATCAGGATTTCTTAAAAATCAATAAAATTCAAGTCTTAAGCTTTTCGAGTTCAAAGCTCCAGAAGATCATTTTTGCGAAGTGTTTTCCCTTCTTCCAGAGATAGCCATGATGTTTTGAACATTCACAGAGCTTACAGTCCAGTGGTCCTCATGCCTGCAGTTAGCCATGGACCGCTTTGGGTCATTCTGACTTCCAGAGTTTGGGCGTTGGATCATCAATGCCACAACCCCTTGTTCCAAGCGCACCTTGGGTGAAGCGGAGAACTAGGATGACCAACCGGGCAGCATTGGGGACCCGACATTGACGTGTGCCATGGTCTACTTCAGGAAGGAAGCCAACCAGGGCTTGCTACTGTATGAGCTGACAGCTGTGGATTGTGCCGCTTGGAGCTCAAATCTTCCAAGCATTTAAACAGCTAGCAGAAGCACATCCCAATTCAACTGTCTGAAATTACACAATTTTGTTTGTTCAAGACAAGTCAGTGTCAAAATCAGTGCGATCCTTGGGTTGTGGACAGAAGATCAGCATCCATGGAGTTCTTGGGTCAAACTGTGGGACCCAGCTGATTCTCAACAGTACCATTCTGTTGTATCGTAGAATTGGCAACAGGGAAAATCTACAAACATACTCGGGTGATAAGACATGGTAAAACCAAGCTTCCCGTAGATGTCCAGTTGAATCATCCCAGTGATTTTGCTACTTGAGCGATGCGCCATGCGCTGTGGCTCCTTTGGCTTTGTTGGTTCAGAGCCAAGCTCCGATCCGTCCGATCCGCCGTGGCTCTTGCTATTCGAGTCACTTCGCGACGAGAACCGCCGGCACCCAGAGAATAGGACAGAGAGGGAGCGGGCCTACGTGGCCCAACAAAAGCCGACTAGGGTCAAACTTGGCCGTCCTTGGCATTAAGTTGGGCCAAACAGGAGCCAACATTTCGCGACTTGGGACCCTTTGGCAGCAGCTTCGTACCAAGCGGGGCCCAACAAAGCCACAACATGGGAAACATTGTGGAAAACACTAGTGAAAACGCGCGATTTGACGATTTCGTATTGGGCCGGCCATGTCCCCCATTTTGAAGCCATGTGGGCCTCGACTTGGGCCGAAGTTGCTCCCAAACGGGTCCAACTTGGGGTCAAGTTGCGCCATGTTGAGCCAAGTTGGGCCGAAGTTGGAGCCAAGCAGGACCAAGTTGGGCCGAAGTTGGGGCCATCTTGGCCGAAGCCCAGGTGGAGCCGATCTTGTGGCAATGTTGGATCGAAATGGTGCATTTGATCGATGTTGTGCCGATCTGCAAAATGTGCAAATGACCACAGTGCCGTGCACTTTCTGGCACGGGGTCGATCCCGAAAATGGCCCCGCCCCAGCTAAAGCTGCACACAGATCTGTCCGTTCGTATCATCTTGCTCCGCTCCTAAACTATCACGCTTCGGCACCTTCGGTGCGGGCGGGTTTACATCTAATTAATTATTTATCTTCCTGTAATTTAACACTTTGCCAGGCAAAATGGGTGATTTACTGCACCGAAACAAAACATGCAGTGACTTTGCGGATTGTTGAAGCTGACACAAATTAGCAGAGAGTAGTCATCCCAGGGGGTTTCAAAATCATGGCAGTCGACCCTACTTAGGTCGCCCTTGCAGGCAGATGAGAGTTGCGAGGCGGTGACAGATCATCCAGAGTTGGGAGCCCCTGGTGGGAGGCATGTCTTCGTCCCCCAAAAAAACACTGGGGCACCATGCTCATGTCATGTAGTCATGTGGGACGTTTTGATGGCGTTTTCTGGATTTTGCATGATTTTGCGGTAATTCCCTATACTCTGTGAAGCTTTTCGTTGGCTCATACCCTCCAGATCTCCATCAAACAACTATGGGTTTGAATGAAAATCTGGTTGATAGGAATTCCCCTGATGGATTGTGATATTTCCAAATTTATTGGTTAGTGTAATTCCCTATGCCAATGCCTTATCTTCAACCAACCATCAAATATCGAACATTTCAGGACAAAAATCTTTCGTGGGGGAAGCTTCCAGCCAAGTCGGCTGATCTGACTTTTCGCTGTAAACGCAAGGAATATCCTCACCCTGCAAGAAATACACTTTTTGTTGCATTTTATCTGAGATTGGCCATATGGGTTTGCCCAAACATGGATAAAATTGGCTGTTCCGCCAGTTTCTAGCCCTTCCACTAAAAAAAGAGGTGTGTCACTGAGGGATGAAAGGTTTTTTTTCCACCATTTGCAGACGTACCCACATCATGTTGTTGGTCATTGTATCCCCAGAATGCTTGGATTTCTACCCCCACGTGTTTTCGCACCCCCCAAGAAATGATTTTAAGAACATCATGCTCAAATAATCCCTTCCCCCTAATATTGAATTGCCCTGAAGTGGGCTCCCCACATGAACAGAAATGAGCAGATCCAATATTCAACCATGGTTTCAAGGTGGGGTTTTAATATTGGGGGGAAGGGATCAAGATGATCTTATGCTATACTATTTAACAATACATTATACTATACCATACCATACCATACTATACTATACTGTACTATACTATACTGTACTATACTATGTATATATATATAAAGGCTCCGGGGTGGTTTCGGGCGTTCTCAAAACCGATGTTTTTTGAGGGTGCATGACCAGGGCATTGGTGCAAGTCTGTGTTGGCCCACAAGAGCAGTGGTAGAAGTTGGTGTTGCTAGACAGGAGGCAACATGACAA
>BGPT01002055.1:50439-59905 GCA_003297045.1 Symbiodinium sp. clade C Y103 | reverse complement strand
AGAAGCTTTGCTTTTTGGATAAGCCAACACTTTCTCCATGGACATGCGAGAAAAAGAATGCAACAAGTGCACATGGTGGAGTACAGGTACATTCACAAGGAAACCTCTCCAAAACACGTGCAAATTAGAACGCCCGAAACCACCCCTTAACCATATGTATATATATATATATATATGTGTATGATGTATATATATATATATATGTACATATATATACATATATATATGTATATATATGCATATATACACAGCATAACGGGTGTACGAAACATGGTTAAAGTAATTTTACGATGATTCTCCCGTGGCTTGATTATTTGACAGTTGTCATGGATCAACATCTTGACTGCGCCGAAGGTGAGGCAGATGATTTCTATATACTAACCTGGATATCTACATCTAACATCACATCAGAACCTCAATCTGCTGATATCTGCTTTTTTTCCTCCATTGATTCGCATCAGAACCCCCATCTGGCCCTGGCAGATACCTGTCCGAGCTGCTGTTGCTGGAGCCCCCGGCGTTGCCGGCACCGAAGAAGCAGACGGACCCGTCGTACATCGCCAAGGCGATTCAGTTCCTTGGAGCTGAGTGGTAGATGAGCGGTGGACGACAGGTCACGGGGAAGTCGTTGTTGGTATGGATTGATATTAGGTAATCTATACCGGTTACCACATACCTTCATAGATTGGCAAAGGTACCTTCAGGGATAGGTGTGGATGGGTCAAAACGATTGACGCCTAAAAAAATGGATGGTTTGACACTGTAAATGACCAAAATTTTGGGGCCCAAAATCATTTCAGCCCAAACCCATGTGGTGTGTCTCCGGGTGTTGATGACTCTTTCGGCTCGACCCCGCAGATGTCAAGAGTGTCTTGCCCCAAGTCGTGGATGGTTCATCCCTGTTGTGGCGATGAAGGGTACGTTCTAGTTCTGCATTTTCATCTCTTTGAACGCTTCGCAGGCTTAGCATATTTCTTTTGACATACATCCACAATGTGGGGAAACCATCTGGATGGGTTGTACTCTTTGTTCCCTGTTGCGACGCCCCCCAGCAAGATCTCCACATTTTCCGGTGCGCCACAACCATCTCTGTTGACACCTTAGGTGGTTCATTCACTCGATTGATGATGACTCCTCCTGTACGCCTACACCACCTGCGACAGGGCGCAGTCAAGTTGGAGTATCTTGGATCGACATTTGCACAGCTGATAAACGATTGACAGAAAGTACTACGAAAAGCTGGCGGATGGATGGAAGGGGTGACTATGAGTGACTACTAATTCCTTAATTCTTTCAAGGTCAATGGCAGCGTATTTGCCGGCCGCATTTCCCTCGCCGAGTGTTTGAGGTGTCTCCTGCCGCATCTGAGGCGTCCAAGCACGGGCAGCAGGGGTGATGAATGACTCCAGCCAACGTGTAATTACTGCAGCTAGCATCCCCTTGAATAGTGCTGTCCAGCGCTAGAGAATGCTCAAGAATAGAATGAGAAGATAATTCTCCTACAGCAGGGAACGCCACATTTTTACATTCCACGATGTTCTTAGGATTTGAATCTTTTTGGGATAGAAGCCATGAACGCTTTGCAAAAAAACATGTTTGCACTGCGTTTGCGGCTTCGGCGCAGGCGGATCCGTCACGGGCGGCTCCGTCGCGGTCGACCCTGCAGTCCCCGCCCACCGACACCGAGAAGTCGAAGTCTCCGGCAGTCGACGACTCCGACCCCAAGGCCGTGCCGGAAGTCGATGAGGTGGCAGACCACATGGCCATGGCCAGTGATGGATTGATGACCTTTTGCCTCGAAAGTAAGGCGGATACCAAGGCCATGCCAGAGGTGGAAGAAGCGGTGGGCCGTGGAAATGCGGTGGAATCTGTGGAGACAGTGAAAGAAGCTGAGCCGGTTGAAGATGCGAGAGCTCCTGCAACCTGGCTGTGTTGTGGTGGGACACCACCCTGCTGTGTGGGTTGCAGCTTGTCTTCGGTTTTCGTTTTTTCTTCATTGAAAGCATTGCGGTGACCAAGGTCGTTCAAGAAGCACAAGATCCACCATCGATTGCGACAGTCGAAGATGCTGCTATTTGTTTGCATGGCCTCCTTTATGCTTTATGGTGGACCTAGGTACCTAAAGCCTAAAGTGGGGGTACTCCGCCATATGAAGCCATATTTCGGATTATTTTGGTGCATATTTTCGTAGCCATTGCAGAGCCTGCACATGAGGCTGGCCCAGCATCAGCACCCCAGGCTCCAGCAGAACAGAAGCTGCGCAAGGCCTCGGCCAACAATCAGGGACCAATGGGCCAATTTTCTTTCCTTTTTAAGAGCAAGGAAAGAGCTAATCCATCCATATCCATCCATCATTTGGATTCATTTGGGGCATGTAATTTTTGAGCCATTCCCAGGGCTTGATAGTTTGTAATGCGAATCCACGTAGCTTAGCTTCTGATTTCCCAAAGCTGAATGTGAACTGTGGACATGATCTCCACTTCTGGACCTGCAAAGAGGAGCATTGCGTGGAGCATTGGGACCTCTCCGGTAAACATGGCGCTAGAACAATGCCACATGCCTAATATTGCATAGTAATGAGGATGACTTTCCTACTGAAATCAATGACAGAATGCAAAATATGATCAGATATTATATACAGAGACTATAGAACCAGGTTTAAAACCATGTGTATGGTCCATTACCAGCTTACTGGAGGTTTCCCGAAGGACCCATCCCATCCATCCCATCCACCTGCAGGCCTCTCATGAAGATCTTCAAAGCGAAGGCTCGGCGAAAGTGGAGCATTTGGTGCAGCAGCTGGCCCCGGTGATGGACGCATCAGGCCAAGGACGACGAAAAAAAACATGGGAAAGGCTACATATCCGATGGCTATAGTATGACAGTGAGGATATGATGGGAATCAATGGGATGTATGACTTATATATATATATATATATCAATACACATATGTATTATATATATATATATGTACACATATGTATATACACACATATATAGATATATACACATTGTATTTATTTATTTATATATATATATAGCTAACCAAGTAAATATGATATAGGTGTGTCTGAAAATGGGAGTACACGCCGCAGTTACGGAACAACGAATAGGTAAATGATGATAAATGACATGCCAAACTGGCACCTCTATTTTTTCCAAAAAGGCAGTATCGAATGGGAATGGCATGGGGTTTCAGCAAACCCTATGAGTTGGCGAGATATAGCTGTTGAACTTTTCTGTTGTGCCAGGACACAGTGGTCAAAGCCAAAGCTCAGGTGGAGCTGAAGCTTCTGCAGCTGGCGAAACGGGCGAAGCTTCGGGCTTGGCCCAGCTGCTTCAGCAGGTCTCAGAGATTTTGGCCGTGCAAATGCAGCAAGGAGACCAGGGATGAAAGATGGCGTTAGTTGCAAGTTGTGTTCAAGAGGCGAACCAGCAGAAAACTTGCTGCATGAAACAAGGGCAAAGGGTGTAATTAATTGTAATTATGTATATATATATATGTATTATATATAATACCTATTAATATATACATGTTTCTGTGTTTGTCACGGTCATGTTCATTCGCTGGATGAAGTTGCTTCTCTTAGCAGTTCGGTGATGTTTCAATGGGACGTTTCAGCACTCTTGCGTGAAGATGGAGGACCATCCGACAAGAAAGCCTCAAGCTCAGTTCGAGAGGCAGGTGGCGCGACTTCAGCTTTTGGGAGCAGCCACTTTGCCTCTACCCTGGTGACTGGTGACCCAGAGAACACATCAATAAGGGCCCCAATGGCCCAGTCATGGTCACATGTGGTCATATTCTGTCATGTTCAGCAGCTCCGATTGCCGACTCCGGCAATCGCCAGAACAGGCAAAGGCAGAGATCCCATCCTCGGAGGGAAAAGGGAAGGAAGCTGCGGATCCAGGATCTTCCTGAGTCCTGAGCGGATTGTGATTATTACTATATATACATATATATCTAATTATATCTATATATATATATACACATATAGATGATTGTGTGATGTTTTTTTGATGATCCAAATGACATCCAATCGTCATTGCTCAAAGAGTTTGTTGACTGGCAGTTTTCAAGAGATTGATGCTGATAGCCATTCCATGAATTACAGGAGCTAGTGGCAGTGCGGCAGCTGCGCCGGGCGAGGTCGTGATTCATTGTGTCGCGTGGGGTGGAACTGCAGAACTGCTGCAACTCCCAGAACGGGCAGGGAAAAATGATGGGAAGCCCAGGAAGCCACCATGAGTTTGATAGGAGAACACTATGATTTACATTGATTTATTGTAATATGATATTGTTTCCCCTGAACGAAAATCCGATGGCATCCGCTGCATCTTGGAGCTCGATGCCTGCAGGCCGCAACCTCCAGGGCAATGTCAGGGCAGGCAACAAAAGGTCCGGGCCCGTCGAAGGTCGAAGAACTTCAAGGACCGGGCTACCTTCATGGCTTTTGCCATGCACTTTTTAACCCAGTTCCTGATGTGGATGGCAGGAGATTCTCCTGGCAATGAGATGCCAAAGAAGGTGCAAGTTACTGTGCTCCATTTTCTTGGCAGGTGGTGCACGTCTAGGTTCTTGAAACGCGACTGAATTGTGCAGGTCAGCCAGCCTCAGCCAGGGCCCAGCACGGCTGCCAATAGTGAAAGCAAGCTGCAGCTGCAGGCAAGAGAAAGCAGATGTATCCAAGTAAAGGTGTTTTGACAATGTAATCTCCAGATAATACAAAATGCTTGGTTTCCAAAAGGTGGCAGCCCACAAGTGGATCAAAAAAAGACCCCCCACCATCGACAAACCCAGCTTGAAGGGAGGCTTACTGGTTCCGGAAATCCGTCGCGGCAGGTGAAGAGGAGCTTGGCTGATTTCGATCCCACCGATCCGACCAAGGAGGAGCAGATTTTCCAACTGGAAGGTTGGCCGCAACAATGATGGCAATGGGGACGATAACGATGACGGCAGTCAACCAGAACGATAATGAGGAGAATGAGAACACTCAAAAGAAGAAAAAGAAAAGAAGAAGAAGAAGAAGAAGAAGAAGAAGAAGAAGAAGAAGAAGAAGAAGAAGAGGAGGAAGAAGGGGAAGAAGAAGAAGCAGGAAGAGGAGGAGCAGTGAGATAAGATAAAACCACAGGAAGAACAATTGAAACGTAAACCAAAGTGAAACCAGCTGCAGCCACCCTAATCACGACACGGGAGCACAAGAAGAATCAGAACACGCGCATACAGCAACAAGAGCAGCAGCAACACCAGCAGCAAGGATACAGATGCGGAATTAATCAACTTTGAGTTTCTCGGTTTGCTGAGCCGCTAGCATCACGCCAAGCATAAAAGTCATAAAAGCATGACTGATGAGACAGCAAGACCTCAAGTGACAGAGTCGTCGTGAGTGGTGCTGCCAGGATGCTTTGATATAATATCTAGAGTGGCGGCAAGAAAGTTGTTTTGGATCAGCACAGGGTAGGGCTTCATATTGAATTCAAGTGCTGCAGAGGCCAGTTGTCCGACAGTTGTCCTCTTGTTAAATCTTGAAGAGTGGCAGCCATGACCATGTTGAAACATCAAGCTGCTTGCTGCTCCCTCGTAGGAGCGTGTCGTAGTGGCTTGGCGGAAACTGTTGGGGATACGTTGCCAGTGGTTGCGCTCAGTAGCTTTACTTCGCTGTGCGCAAGCACAAAGGTTCCGCAACGAAGCTGGCAATCTTGCTACCTTGCGCTAATTGACCCTTCTGTTGCTGCTTTGTCTCTAAGGAATACGTCATTCAGCACTTGCAACTGCTAGATGCAGAAAAGACTGGCAGGATCAGTCCTGGAAAGCTGTCAGGGTCTTAGCAGTCTCAGATTGGTTGTGATGGTGGCCTTGGTTCCCCCACCACAACCATTGGTCGGTGGTTTGAAACACTCACTATTTCCCGTCCCACCTGCCCCCTGGTTTACTCGCTTGTGGCCTTAGTTCTTTCTTGCTTGTAAGCATGTCACCACCCCTCACACCAACCCTAGCTGTTTTTTTTTTCTATTTTTTAAGGGGGCTGAAACCACCAATCAGATCCTTGTTGGCAATCAAAATATTGGTTGGTTAATACCCCCATCATATCCTCCTTCCAAGCCAGTTTTACCATATTCCAAAACAACTGGATTAATAGAAACCACCAGCCACCATAAACATCAGCTACATCCACATATGATCTATACATCCGGACTTCATCGACGCTTAAAACGCAACATGCGCCAGGTGCATGTTCTTTGAGCTGCTTGGAATGGATGTCTATGATCTGACCCAAGCCATTTCTGCGTCGAAGCATGGCCAGGACTGAGATTTCTCGATGGCAGGTTTTTGAGGTTTCCAATGGCATGGCATGACCAGTACCGGTAGCCCCAAATCATCCAGTCTTCATGGTCGACGAACTACCATGACTTCCTGTATAGGTGAACTGTCATGGGGATCCAATCGGATCCAGCATGACTTAAGAACCCCCCCGTATCGAAGCATGGAATCTTTAAAACCTCTTTTGGAAGGCTCCAATATGTTGAAGCTTTCATGAAGAAATGGATAGAAATGGTAGAATTTCATTGAATTTCCCGTCGTTTAGTGTTGGGTGAACGACATGATATGACATGATACATCTTGATACATCTTGATACATCATGCAGGTTTTGGAATCCATAATTTTTAAAGGTTCCAAGTTGCACACAACATGACATGACCCCCTCATAACTGGGAATGGATGAATGGCCATTGATATGGTGAAAATCGCCCTGCATTGCAGCCATGTTCCAGGATGGGACTGTGGATTATGCCGCCTTTGTGAGATGGTTGATGACGAGCGAAGCCTGACCATCTCTGATCCGGTGTTCACTTATATGTATGATGAAACAGAGTTTCTACGACACTCACACGCTTTAAATCTTTCTGCAGTATACAGTATATACATGTGTATATATAATAGTATGTAAGCATCCTTTTTACTTTTATGCAAATATGTAACATATGTAGATACACGATGACATGCGCATACTGTGTATATAGAATGCGGATGAATGCAGCAGACAGTGTGTTGTCAAAGTTGTCATTAGCTCACGGCTTCATCAGTGATGGGACCCTGCCTCCGTTTGGAGGTGTGTGGCAGTGTAGTTGGTCTCAGTCTATGATGTATCAATTTTTTCGCGAGGTCCATCCAGTGACCTATCGAAGATGAGGTGAATTGTGCCTCTTGGGTTTCACCGTTTCTAGATCAATGCTTGGAGCTTCTACCTCTATGAGGCCTTGAACCCCGAGCAACAAAGAGTGAAGCAATGTGGGGGTCGTTGGGTGTTGGGCACCACGTTGGGCATGTTTCCGATGAATTCGATTGTCGTAGTTTCTGCTGAGGAGCTTGCCTTCAAGCTGATAGTTGGGAGAGCGCAGGGCGGCTACTCACAGTGAACGTTGCTGCGGCTGCGATCGTGAAAAAATGAGGGGGGCCGAGCTCTGCGCAAGTGACTACAGCCGTTCTTTCGGACATGATCTCACCCCTGTGGCCGCTGTAGCCATGCGCTTTTTGGCATAACCGTGGCTGCGACCCTGCCGTTTGAGCTTTGGAGACGGTGATTTCTGATTTGAGAACTTCAATGCACAGGAATACTCCCTGGTCATGGACTGTGGGGCATCCAGACAATCAGACCCTAGCTGTTGGTTTTACAAGGTTTTACAGATTTTCTACTTTCAACTTTCAACCATAGTAATGGGATGATCCCCAATGACGAGCATACTTGGGGGTTGAATCATGAACTCCTCGCGCCAAGCGGATGCCATGTCTCAAGGTGGCAACCTTGCCAACTGTCGGTGTCACCGACCAAATGCGTTTGTCTCAAAACGGGGAAGCCCAAAAGTATAAGTTATAATTGCTACCTCTTTAGGGTTGACATTGCATGTTTGTTCAGGCCCCTCCTTTCCACATGTCAGGCGCATCAGGAACTCCTTCAGCAACTTGGCAGTGACAGCTGGCGGGCTGGATTCAAAGCGAAGATGTCTCTGAATTGGATAGTAAAGTTTGATACATTTGGCAAGAAGCCAAATATTTGGATATATTTGGGTTTAATAGCCAGGGTTTCCTATAAAAAGTCCCATGCCCTAACGTGAGGCACACGAAGACCATCAGTGCTGCTGGTCGCCGAACGGTGGAGGGCTTGGACGCTTGGATTCCAGCGCTCAGTGGGCGGGGCAAGTCGATCCATGGGGTCCATGCCGAGGCATGGAAAGCAGCGTCAGAGATTCTGGGCATTGTGAGTCAGGCCATGTTCGGGAAAGATGGTGAAAATGTGTTAAAGAATGTTAAAGTCTGAGTAATACATGTGGCTTTTGCTCACTTGGACAGGACATGTGCACTTGCTTGTTTTCTCTCGACTGACATCCTATTGGTGTTGTTGAAAGATCCATCATTCGAACTGTTTGGATAGAGGTCAAGTGTTTAAGGATATTTTAGGCCCGTCATGGAAACGTAAGGGCGCGCCCCACAAGCGCCCCACGGTTTCCAAAGATTTGGTGCAGGTAGCTGAAGATGAAGCGTTCAAGACCCGTTTATCCAAATACATGGTAAGGTTCCCAACTTCACAATCCCCCAATTGCATCCAATTGCATTGTACAACATCAATTTGTAAGTCATATAAGCCTGCAATTTACCAAAGATATAAGCCTTGTATAGCCTTGTAGCGTGGTGTTTACCACAGCCATTGGAGGCGAGTCTCCAGGCGGATCCAGTTCTTCTAGGGGCGGCTTGTGCTGCCTACAGCCGTGGAGCGCAGTGGAAATTGGCCATTCACTTAGTGGCACCGGACTCAGATGGGATGCTCTCGGTTTTTCGGGGTTTGGGAAAGTCCTGGTTTGTTGGAGAATAGGGTTCTTCAAAATTTGATGCTTCATGGTTCATTGTGATTTTCCTGTACAATTCGAACTTTAAGTCATCACCCGAGCCAAAATGGCAAGTGTGATTGGACAGGGCCCCCCTTTTTTTCAACCTTGCGTCATTTTTTTTCAACCTTGCCTCTTTTTTTCAACCTTGGAACCCTTTTTTCTAACCTTGCCTCGCTACCTCTCNAGCTTCTGAGAGGCTCTGGGAAGCTTTTGGGAGTCTCTGGGAAGCTTCTAGGAGTCTGTTGGTAGCTTCTGGGAGTCTCTGCAAAGCTTCTGGGAAGCTCTGGGAAGCTTCTGNTCTGGGAAGCTTTTGGGAGTCTCTGGGAAGCTTCTAGGAGTCTGTTGGTAGCTTCTGGGAGTCTCTGCAAAGCTTCTGGGAAGCTCTGGGAAGCTTCTGCGAAGCTATGGGAAGCTTTCTCAGAGCAGGCTAAAGTGCGGCTCCCTTGTTCCGCGAGGTTCTGGAAGGTTCTGAAAGGTTCTGGGCGCTTCCAAGTGGTTCTGGAGGTTCTGCTGTTCTGGCAGTTCTCGTGAGGATTCTCTCTATCTGTATCTCTATCTCTACCTCTATCTAAACCTATATCT
>BGPT01002055.1:22620-47215 GCA_003297045.1 Symbiodinium sp. clade C Y103 | reverse complement strand
TCTTCTATGACTCTTTTCTACCGTCTTTCCTGCCTTTCCTATGCAGCTGTTTCAAATGGCTTGTCACTCCATATACCACCTTGCTTATATCTAGCCTATTTAGTTATTGCTGTATCCTATGTATTCTATCTATCCCATCCAATCCTATTGCGTTTTCTATCCTATCTTTTTGATTTTATCCGATAATTCCTTATCCTTGNTTGCTGTATCCTATGTATTCTATCTATCCCATCCAATCCTATTGCGTTTTCTATCCTATCTTTTTGATTTTATCCGATAATTCCTTATCCTTGTTATCGCTAGTAGTAGCACTAGTAGTAGCACTAGTAGTGGTATTAGTAGTGGTAGAAGTAGCAGTAGTAATAGTAGTAGTAGTAGTAGTAGTAGTAGTAGTAGTAGTAGTAGTAGAAGTAGCAGTAGTAACAGTAGTAGTAGTAGTAGTAGTAGTAGTAGTAGTAGTAGTAGTAGTAGTCGTAGTAGTAGTAGTCGTCGTAGTAGTAGTAGTAGTAGTCGTAGTAGTAGTAGCAGTAGTAGTAGTAGCAGCAGTAGTAGTACTAGTAGTAGTAGTACCAAGGTCCAAAAAAGTAGACCGCCAAGGTTGAAAAAAAAGTAGGCCAAGGTTGAAAAAGAGTGATCCAAGGTTGAAAAAAAGAGGCAAGGTTGAAAAAAATTAAAACAAGGTTGAAAAAAAGGGTTGCCCGATTGGACATATATTGGAAGCATGCTGATAAAACATCTGGTTTTTAGCAGGGGTCATTAATGAAGTCTTGTTGAGGACAAAAATTGACTGCGACAATCCATCAATGGGGGCATCTTCAAGGGCGCGAATCCTTTGCACTGCCGGCCATGCTGTGGCTACTGCATTGCCACCAAAATTCTCAGGTGGAGCTGCACCAGGGGCAGCTAACGAGCAATCAGGTATGGGATGGCATGGAGCTGGGGTGATCTGTTGGATCGATGGATGATTTGTTGGATGATCTATGAATATATTGGATGATCTGTTTTTTTTTGTTCAAGTATTCCCTATATTCCCTCCAATGGTTTTTCAGAGGACGAGGAGCAGATTCGCAGCCCTTTGCTCTCCACGCAGCCTTTCTGTTGGTTCCAGGTCATTTACGGAGCCTTGGCATCGGCCTGCAGAGGGAAACTCAGGGATGCTCTACCTGAGCCGCTTCGAGGGGGGATCTACCGAGTCTACCGGCTTCGAGGTCGTGGAACGAAATGGATGCGCAGCAATCAGATCTTTGTCGATATGCTGGAGGCATGGTACATTCTATCATGCCTTGTTCTGTAGATGTTTTTAGTGCAATTTTCGCCATTTTCAGAGAGGACGGATGAACATCGTTGCAGCTTGTGTTGTTCTGGCTGACCCACTGACCCACCTCAGAGGATTTCAAGGAGAGTTGGCTGATTGGATGCAGGGCGGTATGTCTGGCAACATGATGGTTGCAGGGACCATCAGCCACAAGGCTCCATGGGCACGTGCCTCAGAAGTGAAGCAGAAACTTGAGCCATTTGAATCAAGAGCTCCAAATATTCTGAAAGTCTGGAAGCCTTTATTTAGATGCGAGAATTCGTGCTCTGTGGCTCAAGTTGAAGCAAGGATCAGTTTTTCCATCAGTCCCCCGCTAAAAATGCGGTGTGAAGTGCTTGACCCAGATTTGGATCTTCAAGTGCTGGATGAGAGGAACCCTGATCCACCTGCAGAAACGTATGACCGACAGGAGTCCTATGAGAAGTGCCTCCCACCAGTTCACACCACATTCTTAAAAGTTGAAGATCAACGCCGAAGCTTGACTACTTTGGTGCCCCTGTTTTGTTGGTTTGCCGCTGGCAATCTAGGTGATCACTAGTTATCAGTTTTGCCTTTTGCTTTTGACAACGTCTTTCAGTATCTCAAGCATTGGTTCAGGAAAGCCTCCACAACTTCCCGAGCTGCCCGAACTTCCGGAGCTTTCTTTGGTGGAGCCCATCATTTTTCGATCCAACACGGATCCACCAGGGCTGCTGACAGCCGTTTCCAGGTTCGACTACGATGAGGAGGATGAGCGTGGCTCGCCGGGCCGCCCTGCCAGTCAGTTGAGCGAAGATCAGCCAGAGGAGGTCGTGGAGACAGAAGAAGTGCCAACAGCCACGGCCTTGGAAATCATGCAATCAACCAAGCCGGAAGAGGCCACCCTTGAGATTGAAGAAGCCTTGACAGCTCTGGATACCTACGTCCGGGGCCGAAATTCAGAGGAACATGCCAAGCAACAGTCGTCAGCCCAGATGCATGCTGCATTTCGAGTGGGCTGTTGGACCGTTCTCCTGACCCTGCCCATCATTGTATGGCCTTGGGCACTGCGACTACAAGAAGTCAGCACTGTCCAGCGTGAAGCTCGCTGGTGATTTCAAGATACTTTCCACCCCTCCACCCCTTCAACATCTTCAAGGGAATGCTAGACCCCAGAAATGTCTTTTATTATCTTTTATTATCTTTTATTTATATAGATATTTCATATTTCATGATATTTCGGGTTTAGGGCCCCACCCAAATCCAGCCTGCCAGGAATATTTGGGCTATTGGGGCTCCATGCTGTTGCAGTTCCTTTTTTGCATTGGTCCCACCTTGGGAGCCTCCACGAAGTCTACACTGGAGGGATGGCTCGGGACAGCTTTGGCAACCCTCAACATGTTGCTGCTGAACAATGCCTTTGGCCCCTGGCTGTCTGGGGGAGCCTACCAGAACCGCATTGAATTCTTCGACAACAGTACGGGGTCGCTAGTGCCTACCTCCAAATGGCTTCCCTTGTGCAACAATGGGGCGGACCTGAGCTTCAACAGATGCTTTATGAATATGAATACAGCTCTGGCGCCAGAGGCTGAGTATGTCAAAGCTATGGTGGTTCTTTTTGACTTCATCCTGTTTGTCTTCGCCATGCTGTTCTTTGGCTTCAACACCAACGTCCGTGTCTTCAGCATCTCGACCCATGCCTTCTATGTCATGAGTTTCTTGGATCCTTCCACTGGCTCCTTCGACATTTCGCCATCACTGGCCGCGAACTATTTCACCATCGTGACTGGAGCCTCCCTGGCAGTGATCCTTTGCTTCCTGATCCCTACTCCCATCACAGCTACCTCCAAGGCCAGGTCACAGCTTCAGACCACCGGCTCTGCCGTGGCCATGGTCTTGGAATCTTTGCCACTGACACCTTCAGAGCTGTGTAGATCCAAGACCCAAGCAGCCATGGATGAGGTGACATCCTTGATGAAAGATCTGGAGTCCAACCTTCAGGTGATGTGGTTTGAGGACTTTGGGATCTGGAAACGGCGAGCCACCTACCGCCGTTGGCTTCAAGCTTTCTTCGAGATCCTAAAGAGCTCGACGCAGAACATTGATGCTGTGCTCTGCGCAGCTGCTGCCCTGCCGGTGAAGGAGAGTGAACAGGTAGGGGCGGGAGGAGTCCTATGGGGTCCTACTTACTTACTTTTTTTCGTGATTCTACTGATGTTGTCCGTATTTTCCATTTGCAGGGCTTTGGAGACATCTATACAATTCTCATCACATGTTCTTCTCTGTCATGGGGATGAAGAGCTCATATAATATCTGTATAAAGCTCTCCTTTTGATATCTCATTGTGGTTTTTGGGTGGTTGAAGCTCATCAAAAGGGACGAGGGTTGAACCCTTCACAGGTTGCAGCCACCTTACCATCACTAAGAGGCGAATGCTTCCTGGTGGCGGGCTCATTGAGAGCACTGTTGGCTGTCAAGACGCTCAGGTGATTTGCACCGGGGTTTTCCCATATTCTGGGCAATGAATCATAGTCAACAATGGTTAATATTGATAATGAGTGCTAACTATGAATGGTTAATTAACAATGATATATATAAATTCTATAACTCATACATCATATAAACTATATAATGCAAGTAAAGCAATAATAACCCGCCCAGATTTTGATGGTTGTTACCACCCATTTATGACCCAACTTGGTACTTGGGGCGGTCAAGTATTTGACTCTTTGACAACTTATTGATATTTTTGTTGGGCCTGGCTTTCCTCCATTTCACATTTATCTCTATATGAGCCTATAAGTCGATAGGTAAATGTAATTCTGATATATATATATATATGTACAATTATATCTATATCTCTATAATGTATATATAGATATATTTATTTATAACAATATGCCGTGCATTGCCATGATCTTCCCCTTGGGTTCGATCCGCAACCGAGGACTCCGGATGAAGTGAAGCCAGTGGTTGATGTTTTGCTGGAAAAGCGACAGGTCTTACGTCAACAGTTGGCCCAGGCACATTGGTTTCTTAAAGTGGTGGATCCTCAAAACCATGGAGTTTTTATACTAAAATTGCCAAATTTGGATGATTTGGATTGATTTGGGGGGTCCCCTATTTTTGGACACCTCCTTATCATGCCATATGACACCTATATTGCAATGTTATGCTATATTAAGCTACCGTCATGCTATGTCTGTGTTGCCAGGAGTTTCCGAAGAGCTACGAAGCACCGGGGGATCCCAACTTCTTGCTGCCACCGGCCTTGGTGTTTTGTTTGGCTGTGACTGGTGTGGTGGAGGATTCATGTCAGGCTCTGACCAGCCTGGCTTTGTATGGCTTGGAAGAGAAGAAATCTTTCTGTGCCAGGGCATGCCGCTATCTGCAGTCTTTGCAGAGCCATGTGGAAATTAAACTCTATGAGCGAACCATCACTCATCCCCGATTTGTGCTGCGGTACACTCTGACTCTCACCATCACATTTGTCGTCGGTTGGCTTGGAGTAGCCAATGTCATTGCTCCATACTCTTCACAGCCGTCTTCAACGGTGTCTGTCATCATCTACACTTTCACCGCTGCGAGCTTACCCCTGACTCTGAAGCGTTTCAATGGAGTCTTGCTGGGAAAGATTTTGGGCAGTGTTGCTCAGCGCTTATTTGCAGTTCAAACTGTGGGCCATGCCATTTGCCTGGCACTTTTCCAGTTGATCTCCGTGACTTGGATTTTTTCAGTGAGCTTTCAATTTTCTCATCTATCTGTGAATCCACCAATTGGAGAATCTACTGGGGATGTTTTGTATGTCTTGTGTAACTTTTTCAGCAACAATGCCCAGGTAACGGCCCTGGTCTTTGCCGCGTTCCATTCCAAGAAACACGGCGGTGTGGCGCTGCTGACTGCGGCCTACGCCATGTCTGCCTTGATCCCCAGCAACGGTCTCTTCAGGGAGGAAGCGGTGAAGGTTACCAGCTCGGATGGGAGCTTCCTCTTTGTGACTATGGTGGGGACCTTCCTAGGTGGGGTCAAAACATGTCAAAACGTTGAGGGGTGAACTTACTCAACATAGCTGGGCTTCATGCTGCTGTTCCATGGCTGTTGTTGCCAAAGATGGCTATTCAATAGATTTGAAACCCTCGGTAAATTCAGGTGTCATAATGTTCCATGAGTAGCCAGACCCAGTGCTAGGTGTATCTGTGCTGCTGCTGATAGACTTGATCTTGGCCTCTAGTGCCAAGAGACAAGCGAAGCAACGGCTCTTGCGTGGCCTGGGGCGGGTCTCCAAGTTCGCAGTTCAAGTGCTGGACCCTCCAGAGAATCTTCCAGGTGCCTTTTTTTGTCGTGTATGTTTGTTCCGCCCCGAAA
Organism: Symbiodinium sp. clade C Y103; assembly: GCA_003297045.1. Taxonomy (NCBI): domain Eukaryota; class Dinophyceae; order Suessiales; family Symbiodiniaceae; genus Cladocopium; species Cladocopium sp. clade C. The sequence goes on along the minus strand of BGPT01002055.1, from coordinate 41,577 downwards.
TCTCCACTATGGAGTTTGACCAAAGATGTTCTAACCTTTCAGGGTACCAATCCAATACTAATCTTTGATATTGATTGCTATAGTGATCCTTGACCCATCCCAGGTGTTTCGGAAAAGACCAAGAAATCAGATGTAGAAGAAGGTGAAGATGCCGGTGAAGACGTGCTGGGCAAATTGCAGGCCGGAATCTATGAGGACCTGGATGAGTTGGCAAATCTCCTTCCCTATGCAGCAGATGAAACCTGGATGGACTGTATGCTGTATGATATTGTAGTCAGTAGCATCCAGTAGTCACTGAATTGGTGAATGGGAAAATTTACAGGAAACCATGGATTTTCCCATCAAATATAGAGGTTTCCTGTTACTTTTCCCTTAAACCAATCCAGTGAAGTAGCCTACTATTTTGCTTTTCACCAGGGTGCCAGGGTTTTGATCCGGTTCACCAGTTTTGTTTCTTGCTTTGTTTTTTTTGACTAGACTAGATGGCTTCGAAAGCTTATGATTTTCCATCCTTCTTGTTTGGTTCCCCCAGAAGACACCGGGAGATCCCAGGAACCCAGCCTCTATGGTCGCAGCTTTCCGGTGGATCTATGTCTGGACCTGGAACGAGGCCTGCGGGTCGTGACGCGGCATTTCCGCATCATCACCTGGGCGATTCAGCTCTTAGAGAAGCCACAGAAGCAGGTGAAGCTGAAGGCCAAGGATTTTTTTGGGTAAACAAATCAAACAAAAGATCCAAGTAATTACAGGTGGATATCTATAATAGATCTATTCGATATATACATATAATATTTACTACTATTTACACATATGCAGTCTCTTCTTCTCTCTATCAGTTTGATATATATTATATATATACACACACATCGTATACCTAAATCTGTGTGTGTATCTATCGATCTATCTATATATATATATGCATATATATATATATATATATATATTTATATACACACACACACATATATATATATATAATATGTACATACATATCTAGATAAAGATACACACATACACACCCAAAGTGATGAATGTGGGTGATTTTTTGGGTTGGTTGGCATGGTAAAATGCCTCCAGTTTGTTTGCTGTTAGTTCGTTGTTTTTGTTGGTCCAATCTCATCGAACATCTTCAAGGCCGGCTCTCGCATCTTCAAGGGAGTTCGCACACCAAAGGCAGTGGCGCAGCCTGTGCTGCGAAACGAGCTCTTTCGGCCCATTTTGGCCACCTTGGCCGAGGAAATCCAGAAAATGTTGGAGAACATCCGGGTGTTGACGGCCGCAAGGCTCCACTCTTCCAAACCTTGGAGTTCTAAGCAGGAGAAAGAAGATAGTAGGGAGGCGGAGAAGTTGAGGAGGGGTGAGGGTTGAGGGTTGGAAGATGTTGGAAGTGTAAACCTTGGGTTGGCTGAATCCTATTTTAAAGTAGCGGCACTGTGTACGTAGGATTGTGTTCAAGCAGTTTACTGGTCCCTGAGGAAATTGTTGCGCAGCAAACTGTATACCCAGACCGTCAGCAATGCCTTCTGCAAGATTGCTCGCTCACCATGGAAGTTGGCATGGAAAAGCGCGGTCCGGAAAAATGGACCGGTGCCAGAAGAATTTCCCATCACAGCCATTGCTCCCTTAGATCCAGCCATGGCCATGCCAGAAGTGTTGGTCCATGGGGTCGACATAGGGGATCCAGGTCCAGTGTTGCGACGCACGGCTTCCAACCCAATCTTTGAGCTAACTTCATCCGTGAGTGACAGCCGGGTGGCCACCTCGTTGTCCAACCAGCTCTCCAACCGGAAAGCTGCTGCACAAGCGCTGCTACTGGCGGCATCCCGGCAGGGTGCCAAGAAGATCTGGTCTCAGCAGCGTGCGCTTCAAAAGCTGGCGAAAAAACTGGCCAAGGAGAATTTAGAAGACAATCCCCTGGTCCTTCCACCGGTGACAGCATTGGAACCAGGTGGGGAAGGGTGCAGCTACATGCAATTTATCTGATGCAATTATTTGTCCAACCACGGGCACGCAAGCTTTTCTGATGAGAGTGAATGCTTTGGGTGTAAGATATGTTGGGACATGTTGTTCGGGCATCGTGCTGGATGTTGTGTGTGTGTGTGGGTGTTTTCGGAGTCCGTCCGGTGGTTGTTATCACTTGGCCCAAATTGAGCAATGGGCACATATATGGCATCATGCAACTACATACATATGTAACCCGTTCTACCTCACACACACACACAAACGCACACGCGCACGCACCCTTAAATAATTCATATGGGACCAACTGCATTCCACCGGAACTTCAGATTTTCCCCCGCCAATTTCGCCACCTTTTTCTTCCCGCCACTCCTTAGGTGGTGCGAAGCAGGGTGTGGCGGACAACTTTGCTCTTCGACTTCTCCTTCTCTTCGATCAGCTCCGGGAGGTGGCGTCCAGTCGCCGTTCGGACCTGCCGGACGATGATCCGGTGTCCACCTTGGAACTCATCATTTTTTTCCTGGGATCGGTGCAGACACAGATTCAGCACATGCAGGTGAGTTTGCTCGAAAGCAGCTAGGAACATCTAGGAACTGGAAGAAAAATGCTACTTGAATAGTACTTGAATACCATGTCCATTGGAAAGAGATGGTGTCAAAAAGTGAGGACAGTACAAATGCAACACGATGACTTTCCAATGGAAACAATTTAATTCATGTGAATTCTCTAAAGCCGACCTTGCACAGTGTGGAAATGCTGGATGTGTCAAAGGGCCAAAAAGGCCAGACCACTTTTGACATCCAGGAATGCCCTTGAACAGAACGCCAAGGTGGCGCGGCTTTTCTGAGACCGGGACCCAAAGGTGTCACCTGCAAATTCAGCCTTCACATATTATGTTGTGGGTCGGCATCCCAAGTGGCTGCGTCAGATTTTTGGGCATAGCCGGCATAGCCTTCCACTCCATGTCTAGTGTCGGATCACCAAGTGATTTGTAGTTGCGGCTGGATTTTCTGAAAGTGAGTACAGGCTGTCGACAAAAGAAAAGGTCAGAGTGTGTTGTGATGAACTCAACTTTTGTAAACCAAGATAGAAATGGCATATCCACCATTTGTAGATCATTTCGTAGGGAAGCCCATGGATTTCCGTAGCTTTGTGTACATTTACTGGAGGGTAGCTCTGAAATTCAGCTGTTCAAATTCTCAGGACCATTCTCAGAGGCTGCTTTGGACGCTCAGAGCAAAATTCTGCGAGTCTGTCACCCCAGATGGTCCATCTGCGGCACCATTTTGCAGCTGATGGAACCAGTTTCCCTTTGGGGCTTTATGAATCTTAAACATTTGGGATCTTATGAGCCATACATGACATAGCTAATCCTATCATTTTGCACATGAACCTCTTGCAACTCTTGTAAGACCCTTGGCTTTGTGGTTTGGCCACATCATGGGGATTCAACCAGCCCCCCAGAAGGTGATTGCCGGTGGTTAATAAGTCTTCAATACTGCATTGAGGTGGTCAGCTCTTGGGGGGGTTTGGCTGAATCCCGGTTACACTACGACTTGGAGTGAAAGTGTTCCGAGAAACAAGGCCGGGGGCGCTTTGCTGGAACAATTTGATGGCCAATCTGGGTACAGAGTGGCTGCAGGCGTGGCCATTTTTTATGGGAGATCAGAATGCGTATACAGGAGGATTTATGATGGTTTTATGATGTTTTATACCACATTTATGGAAATTTTGGGATCATACTTTGAGATTCTTTAAGATTCCAGAATTGAATAATTACATGTTTTCACCATTCTGGGTGAACGACCCAACCTTTGGTAGTTCGGGGGTTACGATCGCCATGGCTTCCTATAATGTGGCGCCCCCGAGTTGTAAGCTGGCTTATCATCCCCATTAAGTACACACACACGTATATATATATATATATACATAAGATATATAGGTATATTATCTACTGTAAAGCCAAGTGAAATTGGAGTCATGTTCACCTGAGTGGGGCACCACCTTGGAGCCGTGGGGAAACTGCAGAAACCCAGGCACTTCACCTCCTAGAAGTCTTGTGCCAGTCGGCTGAAGCGGATCTGGTGACGCAGCTTGTTTGAAAAAATAGCAGGGCTGGGCGGGTCCAACGAAAGCTTTGGGGATGAACGGATTTCAACCAATGACTAAATATAATAAATGTAATAATAAATGTAAATATAAGCATGTTTTAGCCATGGACCATGTGGGGATATAGTCAAGTTGATAAATGATGATTGATTATTGTAGGGGCTCATGCTACCTAGTTTAAAGCCAATGATTTATCAATGGTAGGAGGTCGGCTGAGTACACCCATGGCCATTCTCAAAATGCCAAGGTACACTGCAGCTGCTACTGCCCAGACTTGGTGCAATGGGGGGATGGAAAGTTCGAAGCAAAGTTGGATGCACACGTGGGAACTGTGTCATTTGGGGACCTCCTTGAAGGTTTCATTGTAAGTTACGTAAGCTACCGTAACCCTCCTATTTTTCTGTCAATCTTGTCCTTTATTTCGGGTGAAATATGGAACCTTCATATCTACCCATAAGGCTCAGCCTATGTGAGGAGACGCTGCGCAACGATCCTGGAGGATGCTGATGCTGATGCGCCTTCACGAGGAGCTGAACTGCAAAAGCTCGACGCTTGCCGTGATTTTGGGGCCATTGTTGGTTGTATACCCCAGTATATGTCAAAGTAGATTTATATGATAGTAAATGTCCATGAAATATCCCCATGGATGGTTGGGGACCAATGTGGCCACAGTTAGATGAGTTTGGATCAGAACTGGCAAGGTAGCTCAACAATTCTGTTAGCCTTCCGGTGAAGCCGGCCAAGTTTAGTCATTTCCACCATCCTTTTTAGTGCGCAACCAAGGGTCAGCAGCAGCAGTCGGCGCCTCAGAGCTTGGAGATTGGCATGGGCTGCGCGGGCTGCGCAGTGCCAGGTGGTCGATTTGCCTCGTCTTGGCAAGAGATGCTGAAGAAGGACCGCAGCAGATGGTGCCATTTATAGTTGATTTTCCCATTAATAATGGTGATTTTCCATAGCTATGTTAGTTTACCAGAGGGTATGTGCTAGTTGCATCATGATCATGATGATTAATCTTTCATGATCATCATGCATAGTTGCTTGAGAATCATCTTATAGAACAATTACACGAACAATAACAAAAATTGTCATCATCACATTTCTCATGGCAACGGGATCCAGATCTGAGTACGTATTCCAGGAAGGATCTGCCTTGACCTGCGGCAGTACAGTGCCGCAATCAATGCCTGCTCCTCTGTCCTGCAATGGAGGCCACCCGGTTACAGTAATGAGGTGAGCTCAATACCATAAACCCCCACTGGCTACCACCTTTTGTTACGATTGGGGGTGGGTTGTTGGGTGTCATTACCAGTCAAAGGGTGCTGAGGATTCCATCAACAGTAGGTGGGAAAGGCTCACTCACCTCAAGTCCTATCCATCCACTTTCTTCGTGCAAGCCGGCAGCTTCCTGGGGACTGATCCCTGGTGGGGCGCGGCTTCAGGCAGAGCATTATGCTGCTGAAGATGCCAGGGCCCTTTTCACATCCACAAGAAGAACTTAAACTTAAACCAGTAAAGACATGTCCAACATGCTCCAACACAGTCTTTTGCTTCTTGTTTGAAAGATTTTCAGGTGCAAGTGCAGGTCAGCAACAGCCGGGGTGCAGGCAAAATGGGCACGGCATTGTTGGGCTTTTCAGTTCGCGTTGAAACTTGGAGTACGCCTGTTCCATGCAAACTCGTTGACCTGGCAGCTCTTATTTCATCACAGCCTTTTGCAAGATCAAGGTAGGCCTTGCGGGTGCTAGCTGTTCCTGTGAGCAGCTGAGCTGAGAACACACCGTTCGAACCTGATCAGGGTAAAGCNACAGCCTTTTGCAAGATCAAGGTAGGCCTTGCGGGTGCTAGCTGTTCCTGTGAGCAGCTGAGCTGAGAACACACCGTTCGAACCTGATCAGGGTAAAGCCTGCGCAGGGATTTGGCCACTAAGTCCAGGAGCACAGGATGTTTGCGCCACGCCTGAGCTGCAATTTGATGCGCTTTGCGCAAAGGGCAGCTGGTTGCCGTGCCAAGTCAGCTTTGGTGTCTGCCGTTCCCTCGGACCCTGCTGCCTATGTGGCCAACAAACTGGCGCAGTTTGATGCCATGCAGTTCACGCCCATCCGTGAAAGCACTGTTAGCCGCGAGATGACTCAGCGGTACATGACAGAGATGCTTGATTACGCGGAGACTGATGTGGTCATTGTGGGTGCTGGTTCTGCTGGCCTTTCCTGTGCCTATGAGCTCACCAAGCATCCGAACATCAAGGTTGCGATCTTGGAGCAGAATGTTGCCCCAGGAGGGGGTTGCTGGCTTGGTGGTCAGTTGATGAGCTCAATGGTGGTTCGCAAGCCCGCGAACGAACTCCTGGATGAACTGGAAGTGCCCTATGATGACAAGGGTGACTACGTGGTGGTGAAACATGCTGCCCTCTTCATGTCCTCTGTCCTGCGCAAAGCTTTGATTGCCCCAAATGTCAAACTCTTCAATGCTGTGGCAGTGGAGGACTTGCTGGTGAAGCAGGAGGGTGACAAAGTTGGAGTGCGTGGTGTCGTGACAAACTGGTCCTTGGTCACTCAGAACCATGATACTCAGTCCTGCATGGACCCACAAGTCATGGAAGCCAAGGTTGTTGTGACAGCTACTGGTCACGACGGGCCAATGGGTGCCAGCTCTGCCAAGCGTCTTGAATCGCTTGGTGCTTTGCCAGCAGGCTTGCCTGGTATGGGAGCATTGGATATGAACACGGCCGAGGATGCTGTTGTGCAGATGACCAGTGAGGTTGTCCCAGGCCTCATCTTTGCTGGCATGGAAGTGGCTGAAGCACGTGGTTGCAACAGAATGGGGCCCACCTTTGGTGCCATGCTCCTCTCTGGACAGAAAGCAGCCAATCTCGCAGTCCAAGCTTTGAACCGNGGCTGAAGCACGTGGTTGCAACAGAATGGGGCCCACCTTTGGTGCCATGCTCCTCTCTGGACAGAAAGCAGCCAATCTCGCAGTCCAAGCTTTGAACCGTTAGGATTGAGATATCGAGATGAAAAAAATGAATAGAAAGGACTAGACTCCGGCTGATTGAGTTACTAGAAGTCAATGTGAAACGCTGCTTCTGAAAAGGCAGGCCATTCAAGAGCCCGCACTAAAGTGGATTGCTCGCTAGTTCCCGTTATGTGTTGCCGAGCATAGACAAAAGGGAGCCAGGGACATAGAGAATTCGAGTGCTGCCACCAGATTTTTGATGCAAGCGCTGCCTCTGATTGTGTGAAAGTTGCATGAAACAGTATTGCAGTCAATAATGATAGTAGATGATAGTAGCAATGCGAATTTGGCTCATATTGGGCAATATATTAGCAAAGCAAACTTGAAAGTCTAGGGAGATTTGTTGTGACAAAGGCATGACATGACTCAGCTTTGAGGTGTTCTTGCGGCGTTTGAACAATGATCGTGATAAGAATGCCCCGACAGCCTTTTGCAAGATCAAGGTAGGCCTTGCGGGTGCTAGCTGTTCCTGTGAGCAGCTGAGCTGAGAACACACCGTTCGAACCTGATCAGGGTAAAGCNGGCTGAAGCACGTGGTTGCAACAGAATGGGGCCCACCTTTGGTGCCATGCTCCTCTCTGGACAGAAAGCAGCCAATCTCGCAGTCCAAGCTTTGAACCGCTGATGGCACTTGGGACTAGAGCCGAAGCCATGGTGGAGGTAAGCAGATTGGAAAGGCTGCTCTGTTCAAGTTTCTGTCAGTTTTGTAGGGGGTGTCGGGGTGCCCTCGCGTTCCTGATGATTTTCAAGAAGACACTGCCAAGTGCGCAGGGAATCGACCAATCATCTGAAAAGAGAATGAAAAATGCACGGCAGAGCATCAAAAGACACGCATGGCCAAAGGTGGCTTCGGTGTGGCAAAAGTTTCCATTCTGCCCTGACTCTCTGGCTGCAGGCAGTAACATCAGTCGCAGATTCCTGCGGCAAAATGCAGCCTGGCCCTCACAGCCGGTTCAATGCCTCTTGCCAGAGGTCTCAGTAAAAAGTTAAAATTCTTGATAAGAACATGCAAGAGTAATTTGTTGTGTTCGATCATGTCACAGCACTGAAGTTTGACCAGTTTGACCATGTTTGACCAAGGTCTTGGCAACAGACATTGCAAGTTGTGTCAGCTAGGGCCGCCAGCCGGGATCAACGCGTTGTTTGCTTTTCCAAAGCCCAACGTTTATTCAGTCTGCCTTAGGCCGCCCCACTATGTCGGATAGAAATGGATGTTGCGGCCATGAGTGCGGCCGGGAGCTTCAGACCAAATTTGGCTGTTGCGGTAGCTTCACCCGCACATATAACGATTACATAATTACATATGGATATATAAGCAGCGGGTGTGAAATGTGAAGTAGGAAATTGATGGAAATTGAAACATCTTGGAACAGGATGCGACCTTTTTTTGTAGGGTCCATGTTGCTTCTATCACATTGGCAACCTGCAGACCTTTGCAAAGGCTTTAAGTGCTTGCGCCTTGGGCCGTAGATGGAGCAGGCCAGGGAGGGCTGAAAGCAACTGGGGTTGCGCTACTTTTCCATTGACTTGGGACTTGCCAGGGGGCAAGCTTGCCAGGTCAGTTCAAGTCTTCTCCTCGCTGCGCCTAGACCTTGGCTCCAAGAGACCCAAGATGAATGCGATGGGTTGCAGGCCCAAATGATTCCGGTTCCTCGGTTCCATGCTAGGGTGATTTGCAGGCCTGCATTGTGCTCTTTTATACTGGATGATTTTGATGGCTGAGGATTTTCTCGACACACGCCTGATGCAGTCGCACAAGGGTCCCTCGCTCCTTGGTGTTAGAACCGTCTATAGATTTCTACAGGAACATGAGGGAATATGAATGTTTCATCCAGTTTCTATTCTGATTCCTAGTAGGTTGCCAATGATGTCAATGTAACCTTTCTATACCTTTCTGGTTTTCGGAAGTTCGCAGCCCCAACAGACTCCCAAAAGCATCAACAGCTACAGCACTTGACCCTCCCCTCAGGTCGAGGCCTTTGCAGACGGCTGCTGGCGACAGGCCTTGAGCTGCATGAAAAGACAGGCTTCAGATGTTGCTGGGGTGCCTGGCTGCTCGCCCCTCACCAAATGTATCCAAATGTCGGTTTCCAAGATTGCCCCTCCCCCCAGGCAAACCAGCAAACTTAGCACTTTTCAGGAATTATGTGGTTGGAGGAATCCTAAGTTCAGGGAAAGGCCAAAGTAGCTGCAAGTTGAAGCAGAAAGTTGGGACTCAGGCTTGGCTCTCCTGTGTCAGCAGCTGCGCAGTTGCAGGCCCCCTTGGTGGCTGGAAGTTACCGCAGACCTGCCCAGAAGTGAACTTTGATATGGGTGTGGCTCAATTGGTTGGTTTATGTCAATTTACCATTAAAAATGACCATAGCTGGTACCATAATTTTGAGCCATAGCCATATGCCTGCCTTCCATTTGTTTTGAAGCGGAAGGCCAATGGCCTTGGACCCTTTGGATGCTGAGCTTTTCGCATCTACGCTCTAAGGAGAGGAACATTCTGAATTGGCCAAACGCCGTCCCCTCAAAACTCACAACTAGCAGTTGGCATGTCCTCCATGAATGAAAGGATAAGACGCTGCCCGAGTTTGGGCAGTGTCAGAACATCCAACAGAATCAGCTGAGCTGCCACTGCAAGCACCAGAGTTGCAGGAACTACTGTCTGCTGTCAATGCAGCTCTGACTGCTTGTGCGGATGCCAGCAAGTGCGGCAAGGCCAGGCACAGCTTCGAAGATCATCCATCCCAAATGTACATGATGTCCAAACATGATAAAAAATGGGGGATGCCCTAATGGTTATGAGAGGCTGATCATTTTATTGGACTTTTGTTTGTTTTATTGGATAGTTCGTCCATTTCTGTCCCTGCAGCAAGTTATAGGGAAGCCTTTTGGCAAACTCTCGGTCAGTTATGAGAGGCTGATCATGTTATTGGACTTTTGTTTGTTTTATTGGATAGTTCGTCCATTTCTGTGCCTGCAGCAAGTTATAGGGAAGCCTTTTGGCAAACTCAGGGTCAGTTATGAGAGGCTGATCATTTTATTGGACTTTTGTTTGTTTTATTGGATAGTTTGTCCATTTCTGTGCCTGCAGCAAGTTATAGGGAAGCCTTTTGGCAAACTCTCGGTCAGTTATGAGAGGCTGTTGTTTGTTTTTTTTGAGATTGTGGCTGCACTTTCTCTTGCAATGTTGTAAATAACAATGCTTTACCATATGCTTTACCATATTGTTTACCTGTGGCTCAAGTGCCAGAAGGGTGCCGGTTGAAGCCAAAGACATGGATGATAAAGAGACCCGAAGAGTATAGAGATCTGAGTGGCAGACAAATCCACAGACATGTTACTTGCCATATTGTCATATATTGTCAAGCTAAAAAGGGGATCAAATATCCCCATAAGTCTCCAATCCAGCAAGCGTTGATAGTAAATCACATATTAAATCCATATGGCTAGCCATATGACGATTTTGCACATTTATGGTTTCAACATGTTAAACCCACCATAATCCGCCATAAAAAAGAAAACAAACATGATTTGTATGACAGATCCTGTTGAAAACGCAGAAATTTCTTGCTGTCCAAATTGATGTCTCATGCTGCCTGCCGTCTCTCGTGCCCGACCCTCGAGCGCCACGGTGGCCGTCGATGCTGGCAGCGCGGTCAGCCGCGGCGCTGGCAGCGCTGGCAGCGCTGGCGGCGTTCGGCTGCCGCTGATGGCGCGCGCCGAACGCCCGGCGGCGCCCAGCAGCGCCAGAGGACGGCGGCAGGACCTGGAGGTCAAAGGTGAGAGCAGATCAAGGTTGGGACACTTGAGACGGTTGGGATGGGGATTGTTTTTTTTTTTTTTGAGTTGGATGAGGATTTATGGAAGTTCTTTGGCATTTGGGACGCATGTTGGGATTTGGAGATGGTTGGGTGTAAAAGCGCGAACATGTTGCTGGAAAAAGATGAACTAGGCTCCAGTGGCTCTAGTTTGATTGAAAATTGAATGCCACGATCAACATCAAGAACACCCCATCCACACTTTCCATCACTTTCCCCCATGGGTTTGTCTGAAAATAGGGTACCCCAAAATCCAATGGTTTAGTGAAAATTTCCTGTTAAATTGCCATTTGGAGGATATACCCCATTTTCAGACACACCCTCATAGTCTCACAGAGGTGTTGTCCCTCCTGCCAGGTGCACTTCCACCAAGACTGCGGGAAGGTGCAGCCAGAGTGCTTGGAGCCTCCCAGAGGCTGAGGAGCCGTGGATGCTTTGGGTCCATGTTGGCTTCCATGTGTGGCTAGGGGTCTTGGGCCCACGTTGAAAATGGATGAAGTCGGTCAATTTTCTTGGTGGCTTTGGCCAACCGGTTTGACCAAGAACTAGTTATATTCTTGATGTGCATATGTTCATGCGCGATGTGCGATATATTTACATGAATTGTACATGCACGTATTTTGCATTCAAACATGTTCAAACTATGTACCATTCATGATCAAATTATCCTCTATCAGTTATCATTATTTATTGATAATCAATTATCATTACTTATAGTTTATAATCAATTATCAGTAAAAAATATCATAACTCTAACTATCAGTAACTATCATTAATTCTCATGACTTGTCATTGATTATAATCAATGATCATCAATGATCATTCACATATAAAATATATATCATATCATCAACATAATATCATCAACGTATCTATTGCTCTTCATTTCCCCAGGAGCCGAGTCCATCTCTCCCTGTGGCTGGCAGCCCCGCCGCCCCCTCCATTGCCCCTGCAGCTTTGGCGTCGAAGCCCCGCATCGCGGCCAAGTGGCGCGAGGATGCCTCGTGGGGACGAAATATCGGGCGCTACATCGGTGCCTTGGAGGAGTGATGTCATAGACCTAGGGATTTTTGATGACTTGGATGGTTCTTTTAAAATTAAAACATATTTTCCCTTTTTTGATGGTGATGATGATGGCGATGATGATGATTATTGTTATTCTCTTTCGTGTTACCGCACACACACACACATGATACATTTTGGGTTTCCATGGCTTTCCATTTGCAACATGTGACACCATTCACACCGATGCCCATAGATTATGTTTTTTGGATGTTTTTTTGGGAGGAGGTCTCAAGAACGAGAAAGATTGGATCAGCCCTGATTCTGCGTTTCATGGGGATCTATCAGATCAGCATCTATCAGATGTGCAAAGGAAAGGGATCAACAACCTGATACCCTTGCTTGCAAATCAAAATAACTGGTGCATAGCGGGATGTTCATCACCGCATTCACCTGGGAAGGGCACAGTTTTTGATCCGTCCCCAACTTCCTGATTTTCCATGAGTAAACCTCCAAGATTGAATGGTCAATGAGGTCAATGGTGGATACTCAACTGTTGGTGAATTGTGACCAGATGGCGTTCTTTTTTGACCCACTTTCGATGGTTGATAGACAATTCTCGTTGGCAAAAAGCAAATACAGTACCGGTTTTACATATTATCACATGTAACTCAATGTAAATCATTGCAATTTATTATAAATCATGGCAAATGCCCACTTTTTCAATGACCAACGATGATCCGAACAGTTTGCCCCCCGCCCCCTGGCGGCCTTGGAGCCTTGGCAGGTGATGGATTTCTCCCTGCTGCGCTGCAGACGAAGCTCCAAGGGTTGGAACTCATCGAGCAGCTCTTCGTGCTGCAGCGGCAGATGGCGGGGCAGATCCGCTACGAGAAAGGGAAGGTGGGCTGCGGGCAGATCCCGGGGCGAAACCATGGTGAAACTCTCATGAAACGTCCTAAAACCCAAGATTCCCAGAAAGCCAAAGACTGAATGTCGTTTGTTTAATGCAGTTTCATGGGAATTTATAACATTCTGTAACAATCTTCTTGTAGATTTGTTGGGTGCTTCATCCATTGAATAAGTGGGCACACATGATTCGAGAAACGATGGGTGGTTGATGATTTTTTGGAGGTATACTACCCTCCAGTCATAGTTTTTCATCTAAGAAATTCTATTTGGGCCCGGCTAGTGGGTGTTCTGATAGGTGTTTGACGCTGCTCAGGTCACGATACAACGGGAAGCTGGGAAAGGTGGCTTGAAACTTGGCAAAGAATGTGAGAATGGGACTTTGGCTCTAGGAGTTCTAGAAAAATACGGGACAAGAGTTGAAGTCTGCAGAGTGAATGTTCTTGGGGATGACTTGGCGTTGGAAAGACTGAAGATTTGAAACTCGATTTTTTGGGATGGAACAGCTCCAGCATGCAGCCAGATGGAAGCACTTGGACCTCTGAAGATGGGAATAGCATTTGGCAATCTGAGGAATAAGCCTGTCACCTATGCTTCCAACATCTGGGATCGTGGCTATGCCAACTGTGCAGGGCACTGCATCGTGTGTGCCTCTGCGATGAAAGCTTTGGGCGTTCCCTACTGCGTGGTCACCCTGCGGAGCAAGGTCAAGGGGAAACCCAAACATGCCATCATGCAGGTGGGCTTCTCGGAGGACACCGACATTCGGCCACTTGGCTTACGAAATGTGTCAAGATGTCAGATCCGCTCCGGAAACCACCCGTTTTGATTATGTTTTAATCATTGGTAGGATAGAACTAAGCCTTTTAAGTAATGGGTATTTAATTTCGACATGTTTGATCCATGTCGACTTGTTGTCAGATTCTTTTTTGGAGGCATCTGCTGGGAATGGGTCACAGTCATCACCCCACAAAGTTGATGGTTTAAGCATAAAACATTGACATTTAGTCATTCTAAACAGGTGCGCCGGGTGGTCGGCCAATACCCACATGCCAAGTTTTGATTGCTAAATCCCAATTTTGATGATTCAAAATCTAACATTTTGACGGTTCTTAACTTTTCATGGCTAGCGGCTAATCAGATTAAATCCCTCATGTTTCATGCTGAAAGTCCAATGTCTTAATGCTAACATCCAAACGTCGTGATAGTAATTTCCAAAAATAACCGATGGTAAACTCCCAATGTTTCATGGTAAACCCAGCATTTTTGATAGGCAAATGGCAGCAAACCCTCCAGGAAGATTTCGCGACGAGCTTCCGAACTCTGGGCACAGTTCTATGGCGACACCGTGCAGGTGAATGCCTACCATCGCCAGGCCGGGGCCAAAGTGGGAGACGATGCAATGCTTGGAAGATTTGAGCCATATTCTTGCTGGTGCTAAACGCAGGGAATGGGGGAATGACCTATAATAAGCATGAAAAGAATCATCCCATTCCCCCATTCCCTACTAAGCACCAGTAAGTATTTTTGGATGATTCCATTGAGAAAACCTTCAGCTTACTGAAATTGCACGGTTTTCCATCGGAGAATATGGAGAAGTCAAAGCCAACAGCGGCAAACCATGGCAGGTGCGACTTTACAACGGCCTGAAGTTTGTGAGGAGCAGGTCAGGCAGTGAGGCAGCAAAGAGAAAGGGCCTGGGCCATTGGCTCATCTTAGATCCCGTGGCCAAGGCGGGGGGAAAGCAAGGCCCAGCCCTGGAGCTTGTAGCACAAGTATTCATATTGTTTGGAGTGTGAGTTTGGGCGATTTCCATATATTTCCACCTTCCCTGCAGGTGGGCTGCTACCATCATTTGGTCAAAAACGGATACATGACCCAAACAAAGAAGAATTTCGGATTCGCAGCGAAGCCGCAAATCAAATCCTGGCAAAGAGCCGACGACAATGCTACTCTGAGTGCGCTGAGTGACAGTGACTCTGATGTAAAAGTAGATGACCAGGCATTTGACGAAGCCGATGGCATCCTTGATTTATGCACCTGAATTCATGTGGTGGGGCAAAGCCCTACAGTCAATTCTAGTGACTAGCTTCCTGTGTTTATATCTAGCTCCTGTTATTTATGTATCACCAGCTTCAACGAAGTGCTCGTCCGAATTCTATTAAAACAGGCAGCCTGCTGAGACTTTGTTAATGCAGCAAGGTCAGTGTGTGTGTGTGTGCACTAAGGTGTTATTCATTGTTGGAAACTTACCCTGGTGAACATTCTTTAGAGGCAAACATGGCTGCTTTGCAAGGCCCTGATGCTTCTGGATTGGCTGGGTATCAACCTCAGCCAGAGGACTTTGAGCACCTAGTGGTTGCAGATTGACTCCAAGGATGGAAACTGTGTGGAACTGTGTGGAACTGTTTGGAAATGTTTGGAACCAGTGGATTTTTGTGCCAACACCTGAGGGGTTGGAACCACCTGGCCCAATCTGGGCCACCTGGATGATTCCATGCTGAGGCGAGCTAAAGTTGCAACCTGACTCTGTCAGCTTGACTGGTCTCACAGCCTGTGAAGATTTGAAGTTGAGCTGCAGGCGCCCCTGGTATCGAACATGTGTACTGGATGGGTGGTTGATTTTGTGGAAACGTCTTGGGAGACTTTTTCCGGATCTTCATCATCATCATGGGTTGACTTCAGGGACAATTTGCGGGACTGGTTGATTTCCACCATCAATTTTCAAGGTTTACCTGGTTTACCTGCAAATTTCCTTTGAGGAATTACTGGGTCATGCAACAGGTCCAATTTTGGCATGTTTCGAAGTCAGCGTTTAGGACCTGTTCTTCCACAACAGGCCCAAGCTCTTGGATCAACTCTTGTTCCACGACATGGCTGCTGAAGCACGCCATGTACTCCTCGCGGTGCGCGGGACGAGCTGTGATGGAAATGAAGGGAACCCGGTCGATTTCGATGCTTTGAGACGGACCTATAAGATATTTTCGATCTTTGTGGGGTGAATTTTCAAAAGATCATGTGCCATGCTATTGTTTGTCAGCACATATACATAGACACATATATACTTCACATATATAATATGTATGTTAGCCCACATGGAGATAGTATCTTCGCTGCAGGCACAGGAGTTGGAATGCCATGGGTGGTTACACTCAAGTTTCTCCATGGCCGCAGCACGTTTCTGGGGCTGCAATAGCTTTGACTGAGTGGTTTGTGTTGTGAGGATTGCTGCTATCATGGAGGTATTGCAACTATGGATTTTGCTTCGGTGTTTGCAGCATAGCCAGATGTGCCACGGTCAAAGTTGGATTAGATTGATCTATGTTGGGGAATATTATTGCCACCGTTGGTGACGGTAGTTTTTCCCGCTGAGTGCATCTGACTGTAAGCACCGCAGTTTACGCCGGTGTCTCACCCATTTTGCACAACCCAGCATGCCCAATTCAGTTTGTTTCTTCCTTTTGCCATCTTGTGCCCACATTTTGGTCCATTTTGATCCATTTTGGCAATTGTAGAATTAAATCATAGTGGCCAAGCATCAAGGATGCCCAATTTCATGGTGGGATGTCTCGGGATGACTCGGGATCTCTTGGGATGACCATAACTTAACCCATTCATCCGGATCCGATGTAGCCGTTCAGTGGTGTGGCTGTTCCGCTTACCGTGCTGTTGAGGTGTTGCAGCGCAACAGATTCTCCTCATCGAAAGGTTGGTTGCGAGTTCCGGACCCTGGCTTGGCAGTGAGCGGGCGGAAGTTCCAGGCCCTTCCAGGGGTGGATACTCCAGTTGAAGCCATGGGAATGGCCTTTCCCTTTGGGTTTCCCAACTTCTTTAAACTGGGAAAGTAATTTGTCAGGGGTGTTTTAAAACTCCACTTTTGACGTGGTTTCAGGTGGTCTTGGGAAGCAAAATTCTTCGGCAGCTGATGTTTGAAGAGGGGTTTCTCCGTTCATCTCATGCAGGTCTGGGAACCTCGGCCTTCACGCGAGATGCTCTATGCAAGTTGTGGGCTTACTGGATGGTCATGTACCTTCCATATATCCTTCCATTGGATGTTGCGCAAGCAGTGCCTGTTGCACGTGGGTCTTACACTGCATGCCATTCCTCCGGACATAATTTAGCTGTAGCTGACTTCCCAACATTACCCATATTTGATGACAAAAATTAAAATAGAAGGACTGACTAACCAGAAGAAGTGGAGGATATGCCCATCAACTATATTGTTTCCCTATTCCAATGATATTCCATTAGTTGGTGAAATTCCCATTAAATACCGAAGGGACTAACTCATGTCTTTGCAAGCCTTCCTGCGTGGACCGGCATAAGCTGCCGAACGCGTGGTTCCTCACTTCAAGGTGGTTCTCGCCAAACTTCAGGCAGAGGAGCAACTGCAAAGATAGTGCAAGTGGTAATCCTGTCCCCCTGACACTACGAATATTAGATGCCATCTTAAAAACCATGCTTGAGCCTGGATCTATTCATTTTCGTGTCCCTTATTGCAAGATATTGTAAGTATATAATTTCATATGATGGGGGCATGAAATTACCGGTTTCATAGAAGCCTTCTGAACACACAGATTAGGCCTACTGTTGTGCACCCTACGAAGCTGGCAGGTTGCCACAGTGCTACGCACTCTGCAGCCATTTGAGGCTCCAGTTTTGCTAAGCAACTGGAATTCTGCTGGGAGCGCCTTGGCCATGAGTGGATCATGGCGAGTCATGAATTTTAGTGAAGTTTGCCGGGGGGAGGCAGTTATCACGCACAGCTGAACAAAATCATCAAGCCACTTCATGCCACTTCATTCCACTTCATGTCATGCACTCGCGCTACGTGTTCCTTTTCGTGCTCGAGGACCACATGCAAACCCAGGCATTCTTCACTGGTCATTGAGTCGTAGATGATATCCCTTGGTATCCTCTGGTGTTTGAACATAGCTATGGCAAATCACGCATTTATAGGGGATTTCACCGCTACCCATTCGCACTACCCCAGGTGATGCCAGCGCTGTTCTAGTCGGGCATTCTGCATTGCAAGCCTGGCCCCCAGTTGGATTCCGAGTCTTCCAACGATCTCCAGATGTCTCAGGGCTCCCTTCGGGGTGCAGCATGCACCAGAGATCATAAAGATATTGTGATGATAGGCAATGACAGCAGAATGATACATCATGTATCATCATGTAATTTAACGGTATAATATATATATATATATATTACACGCACACACACACATATATATATATATAATATTGCTAAAAGGGACTAGGCGGTAGACCACATGTATAGGTTAGTCATAGGACATGACATAATTATGTCTGACTGCCGACGCATGATGGCTCAAGACGCCATNGTGAAAAGTCTGCCGTTCAGCTGTCGCTTCATGTTGCTTTGACTTGAGCATTCAGCACGTGAACACTCATCAACCATAACCCGGACAAGGTTCATTTTGCTCACAGGTTATCAGCCGTAGTGCTCTGTACCCCCATCGGGGGAGGAGTGTCTACGTGCTGTTGGTCAACTGGGAAATTGGTCTCGAACGTAAAGGACGAGATCTACCCTACATCGCAAAGATGCAAGGCAGCAGCGGTGACACTCAGTATACCTTTGATGGTAACATTGCGGCGCCAGCTGAGGGAGCTTCACAATCCTCACCTGGTACTGCTGACAGTGGGTCGAAGTCAACAATGTCAGGATGGAACATACCTGGACAGAGAAGGACTNATCCTCACCTGGTACTGCTGACAGTGGGTCGAAGTCAACAATGTCAGGATGGAACATACCTGGACAGAGAAGGACTTCAGCTAGATCGCATGCTAGCACTCCGAGATCAACGAGAAGTGGCGCCCGAAGCGGAACGAGAAATACAAGTGGGAGCCACCGATCACCGAGAAGGCCTACTACACGAGCACCAGATACCCCAAGGGCGATTGAAGACAGGACTGATAGGTCGAGGGGCACTGGTCGTAGTAAACGAAGGACAACGGAAACAAGTGAGAATAGAGATTCCAATTCTGTCATCATTGAACTCAGAGAGCAATGTCGAGGATTGCAAGAAAGGCTATCACAGATGGAGTCATATGCAGCATCAAGAGATCAACTCATCAAGGACCTTGAAATCAAGTTCACAGATTACCTTCGAGATTATCATCAAAACGTGAAT
>BGPT01002054.1:97293-110260 GCA_003297045.1 Symbiodinium sp. clade C Y103 | reverse complement strand
TTTTCGAGGCTAGCTTCGTGCAGGCAGCGACAAAGTACTCGTCGTTGAAGTTGAAGAAGTAGAATCCGGGGTCGGCGGCAGGGCGGCAGCCCTTAATATATAGTATAAGTTATATGTTATATCCGAGTTCCTGGAAGTAAGTCGTCAATTCCCAATCGTCGACCAGCGGGTTTCTAAACTCAGATCTATGCGATAAAGTCATAAGCCCAGCTAACAGTTGGAAGTAGGGTATCATGATGTATCATGGTACTGGTACCCAAAAACCTGACAACACATGACACATGCGAGGATGCCAGCAATGAAACTTCAATTCTCAACGAGCCTTGCAAGCGAAAACCTCCTTGAAGTAAGGCCTGCAAATCAGGATTCATATGGGTGTCTGAAAATGGGGCAAACCATGGTACACCCCACAAATAGCCATTTGAATAGATATAATGGCAATGATGATTGATCAATGGATTTATGATTAATTAACCTGTTTCCCGACAAACCCATGTTGTTCAATTTTGTCCATGATGTGACACGCCATATCCCTGTTGCGGCCCAAACACACGTAGTTGATATCTCAAAGATATTACTGCTTTCATTGCATTGACTATTGAGCAACAACACCAACATACACTGGCCAAACTGACACCAGCCATCACCTGGCTGCCTCCGAGGTTGGGGCCCTGACCCGTTGTGGCTCAAGCCCAATGTGGCTCATGACAGCAATCCCCGCCTGAAAGCTTGGAGGCTTTGCTTGTCTGGAAAGTTGGGACTTGTTGGGACAATTCTATGTCTCTTTTCAGTGACAAAATCATTTTCTGGACAAAATCCACGTCCTACATACAGAAATAACTGAAACAGACATATCTTAGATGTGTCATGATGTGTCCTTGTTTTCCACAATGTCATGAGTGTATGGTTGCAATCATCTTGTGGAGAGGAACATCTGCCCTATTCCCACCGAAGTGTTCAAGGTCCCAGCATTGGTCAGCGCTTTTACAACCGGCGCGAGGTGGCCTTAAGAAACAAGCTGCCAGTCCAAAATTCACAGGTTCTTCCAGGAAATTCCAGCAGTGGACAAATCCAGTATCTTGGCTGACTTATGGACCATAGTTACTCCTCAATTTCCGCAACCATCATCATGATCATGATTCATGGTCATCATCGTTGTCACCATCGCCATCAGCATGACAATTAGCACCACCACCGCCAGCACCAGCACCAGCACCAGCACCAGCACCACCACCAGCATCACCATCATCATCATCATCATCATCATCACCACCACCACCACCAGCATCATCATCATCATCATCATCACCACCATCATCATCATCATCATCACCACCACCACCAGCATCATCATCACCATCATCATCATCATCATCATCATCATCATCATCATCATCATCATCATCATCATCGTAACCATCACCGTCACGGTCATCGTCATCATCGTATTCATCACCGTCACCGTCATCGTCATCATCGTAAGCATCACCGTCACCGTCATCGTCGTCATCGCCGCCGTCGTCGCCATCATCATCGTCAGCATCGTCACCCTCATCATTGTCGTCATCATTGTCGTCATCATCGTCATCTACAATATGAACCGCTTGCGCAAAAGAGCAAAACCACAAGAAGACATGATCAGAGGTTGCTTTGGTCACGACTTGCAGGGATCACAGGTATTTCAAAAGTGCTCTGGGCACCACACCACCACCTTCCAGCTTGACAACATCAGCACCTTGACATCAAATCTTGAGAGTGATGCCAGCAACTCGTAGTTCAGTGAGAGGGTTAGTTTCAATCACCGAACATTCAAGACAAAAACATGTATATAACTAGTGATTTCGATTGATTTCGTGATCCAAGCAGTTCCTGGATTGAAATGATTGACCCCCAAGATCGGATCCTGTAAAACTTAACAATACCAATGCCCTATCCTTTACGCATGCCCATGCACGTCTGGCAGAACTTTGCCATCAGCAACGACTGTCCGCCTGCGACCCGAAAGGCAGCTGCATTCCGAAGCGCGTCCTCCATCGTCAAGTATGAGCCTCATTGGATCAATACATGGCAATGGAAAATCCACCATTTATAGTGGATTTTCCCATTAAAAACCTCCATTTATAGGGGATTTCCAATTGCCACGTTTGATTACCGGAGTGTATGCTTTGTGGTTTCAACCCATCATCCCAGGATGGAAACTGATGATTGAAGCCGCTGAAGCCGATACACGCTATGAAGTGCTGAAGCATTGAGGAACGTACCGAAAGGCATATCCTGGCAGAATGAGCAGCACATGCAGAATGAGCAGCACATGAAAAGCATGTTTTGTATCTAGATCCCAACACACTGGAAACGTGTTCTGATCGTTCACCTCGATCGTTTAATTGCCTTCAGTTACAATCGCCAATACCATCATATTTGTTCTCTTCATCATTGTTTCCATGATAAACATCATGAATGAACACCATCGAAATCATCATCCCAGTTGTCATCCCAGTTGCACCTTTTCGCAGCCAAGCAAGTACGTATGTACCCCCTTGTCAAAGCAACAATATGGGTTTGGAATATAGGTATCCCAAAATCATCCGAAATCAAATGGTTTATACTCAATATTAACTATTGTGACCATTAAACATTGACACTTTGGGGTATGCCCCAGCTTTTACAATTGTTGATGATGATTATCCTTATTGCATGTTTTTTCACCAGTAATTTGCGATTTGTTGGGGTATGCTTGGAGGTGCAGTTTGGGGTTATTCATTCTCTCCATAAGTTGGGATATAATCTCTACAACTATGGTAGAATGTATATATATATATATACATATGTATATATATATATATATATATTAATTCAACCATATCATATAGACCAATTATACTAATGGATATCATTCGGTATACTATGATATATCTATGATATACTCTATACGAATGGATATTATGATATAATATGTATTGATGGTTCCACTATGTTCCACTGCACCCGCAAGTATCCTGGAAAAAAAGACCAACGCCAAACGCGTGCAGCTTAACATGCCATGGGCTGGCCCCAATCACCAGCGGCTTTGGTGACGTGGCATTGCCAGTAGCATCCACACCACGCCGTACCGCTTGGGTTGCCCGCAGCATATCCTGCAAGGCCCGCAGCAAGGCCCGGCAGTTGGGAACGACAAAATCAAACGACAATCTAAGATTGGTTTACTTAACCATCAATAACTTCAATAACCATCATTGAGCCATCGTTCTGTATGATTCTGATTTAAACCATTACTTTCATACTATTTCTAATCACTACATATATGTTTGAACAATCATACCAAAATGATGACCTCATATTAGACTTGCTAAGCCGATCTAAATCTTTATTTTCAACATGTTTCAATGCCATAGTCAAGTTACATTGTATGAATGGGGGATAATCATCCATTCCTTGTTGATCGAGGATGACCATACCTTTGGTGGGAGAATAACCAATGTCGACTTGATGCGTCAAGCCATTCAGGACCCAGAAATGGATCTATCCAAAAATGCGGTATAACCCGAAATCCACTAGTCCATCCTCCTATTGCCTATGAACTCACAGTACATAAAATAGGGGTCCATCGCCCATTTTTGGGCAGACTCATATTATGATTCATACGTTTAGTGTATTTTAGTTAGTGTTACACCTTCCAGTATAATATATCAATTTAAGATCCCCAATGATGGTAGTTCTACACCATTTGAGCATTGTTCACAATCCCTCTTTCATGTAATTGTCATTGAATCCCCCGTTGGATGGCAATATAATCCCCGATACATGAAGGGTAATAGAATCCCCGAACTACTCATCAACCAACAGGGGTTTTGAAGACCTCCAAAATGGCTATGGGTCAAAACTAGATACCCCTAAAATTGGTTTTGTTAAAACTAAACACAGACTAAAGATCTGCGGTCCCAAAATGGGTCCTGAACACTACTCAATTGATCTAAGAGTATCCACTTGTATCATCTTCTCTCCCCATAGTTTGATGGTGACAATTCCCATGGCTTTCCAGCCATGGTGACCCGCCTCCATGGTGACACCCACCGTGTCCGACAGGCCCAGTCTTGGTATTTGAGGACGTGGTAAACCCAAGGAGTTTGGATGATTCATGGGGATTCAATATGATTTAACCGTTAACAAGTGGGGATTTCATGGGATTTCATGGGATTTGATGGGATGATTAATGGATGATGACTGGATTTCTGAATGGATATCTGAATCTAATTAGTGAATATATTGTAGTTGGAACTACTCATAAATAAGCACCACCCAGAAACCATGGTTTAGTAGGGGATGGGATTCATGTGGTGAGCCGGTGCACCCGAGAAGAAACCATCCCTAATTTTCCCATGGGAAAAAAAGGATCCCTCAGCTCAGGGGTCATTAGGTTTATCACCTTACTCTTTAATTGTCGTCCCCTTCCTTACTCCTCCTCCTCATCATCAACAGCTCATAAGCTTCATAAACTCACAAAACTCATGCTCACAAAAACTCAAAATTGATAGCTCTCGCCAAGAGATCTTGTTCGTGTTTCCAATCGAGAGCCACGCCGACAATTGCCAAGACCTCGGGAGCTCACAGTCGCTGATCATCGGCCTTTCTTTGATGATCAACTGTGTGGGCGAATACCTTTATTGAAGGCATGGTAATTATGCTCCAGCAGTTCAAGATCTTCAAACAAATCAAGAACAATGGATTCTTGTGAGATTACCAAAATTTAGTGCTCCTACATGATAACAAAAAACAAGGGGAAACATCAACAGCTGACCACTCGACTTCAAGTCCGCCCGGCGTTGGGTGCCACGGCTGTCACCCACCAATACCAGCTCCACGCCCGCTTGCCGGGCAAAGCGGCCCGAGGGGAAGTCATAGGCGGTGACCTCACAGATTTCAACCCATCCAACGGGATATGACAGCATACAGCAAAAACAAATGAGCTCATGATGAGGTTGGTCTGAAAATGAATCCATTGGTATATAGTGTGTATATATATATATATACTGTACCAGTGTATATATATATAGTGTATATATATATATAGTGTATATATATAGTGTATATATATATATATACTATATATATATAGTATATATATATATAGTATATATATATAGTATATATATATAGTATGTATATATATATATGTATACACACATTAGTATCTATATATATATATATTAGTATATATATAAATATATATATATACATTTATGTATGTAACAATTTTCATTTTTCTGTTGACCATGTCCATTTGCAGGGTCTACCGTCTACCCCATCAGACAATTTCTAGGATACTTCCTGGATCTTCAATGTGCAAGCCATGCCAGTGGGATCTTCAACAAAAACGGTGGTCTAATTTGCTGGAAGGTTGAATATGTTGATGGGGCAATTTTGAGACAAGCAGTTTTATCAGTTTTCTTTTTTGTTGACAATACCAAATCAGAATGACTGACCCGAGCGCATGGCATCCAGCTGTATGTCTGTGTGACTCGCACTGATTCTGTTGAAGATTTGCTGATGCGATGGGGCGTTAACAAGGAGTTCATCTACTTGAAAACCCAACTAGAAACGTGCAAATATATCATGTGTCTTTCACACTTCAATCCTTCAATAATATGTTACACAGTGTTATTTCACATCTCTCATGCACACTGAGCTTGATGAAATCATCAGAATTGCATCTATCAGTAACACAGATTTGCAATGATTTGGATATCAAATATAGTAAAATACCAAATATTGGAAATTGACTATCAATTGGAAATATGCAATAACATCTATCAATTGACTTGCACATGTTTCACTTGGCATATTTTGGACCCATCAATTGAACGCTGCATCTTCCGCGACTTTTGCTCAGCGGGCGGCCATGGAGAGCTTCTGGCCGCGCTCAAAGCGACGCCGGACCCCACCCAGGCCTAATGGCTTGGCCTCATCCAAATTGGTCACATGGGGGTCCAACTACAACAGTTTTCTTGAGGAACGCATAGGAAAATGGTTTTAAGATGCAATAAGGTGCTTTCAGCAACAAGAGCAAGAATCATTAAGAAGTACTTAAAACATGTAAAACTCAATCGAAGTCTTGCCATCCTGCCCAAAAAAGATGCAGCATCATCAAATTAGTCGGGATTTACTGTATGTTTGTTGGAGAAGCCTAACCCAGTGGGTTTATAACCAGTGTTTATAGCTAAAAAGCAATGCCAAACAACAGTCTGTGGGTCCCATTGCGGTGGGTCACCCAGGCAATGAAGGAGATGTAAACAATGGTCATATATATATATATATACACATTTATACATAATCATACCTATACACATGTAGAGATTGTTAAATATGTATAGATACGTTGTTACACGATTGTATGATTATGTTTATAACTGTTTATATATACATACTATATGCATGTATGTATATATATACATACTAATAATATACTATATATTTATGTGTATATACATATATACATATACTCATGTATATATACATACACAAACACATATCATGTAGTATGTCTACTGAACTACGTGTGGAACGTGTTCCAAAACAACTGAGACTGCAGCAGGGGCAGCTGCCTTCGGCTTCTCGCCTCCTGAGATGTGAAAGGGTGGTCCCCCCAAACGATAGCTGAGTTGGTTGAGAGTAGCTTCTGAAAAATGTTTAACTATGCTTGATGGTAGATATTATCTATAGTATTCTATATTTAATGTAGGCTAATGTCAATATATTGGTTGATGGATGTTAATGGGGTTTATAAACCAACTTACCACTAGGAAGGACCTGGTATTGTAGCTTTAGGTAATCAACTCTGGCAATGGAAGCCCTGCCATTTGCAATTCATATTCCTCTTCAAAGTAGACAGTTCTATTGCCAGGTGGATATGGTTCAACATGATTGACCCCTAAAATGAATGGTTTGATAACAATCTGACCGATTTTGTGGGTCCAAACAGATAGCCTTCTTTTTGGCCCATGCCCTGCAAGAATCACCGCAGGGATCGCACCATTGCGCCCCATCCCAGTCCTGTCTGCCCCTCTGCACCATTTGTAGCAGCAGCATTCATCCCCCCTCCTATAGGCTCGATCACCCCTGGCTTGTGGAGATGCCATGATCTGGCTAACCTAGGTGGTTGTAATATGTTGTATTTGCCGGTACTATCCGAAGCAATGAAGTTGTCCATTCTTTGCTGGTCAATCATCCCCTGGCCTGGTTGTTCATAATATGTTGCAATGAAGCCCCGGACCGAAGAAATATGATTATATAATCAATACTCAGAAGATCTGAAACTGATCAGCTGTTTGTCCAAAGAAATACCATCTGCTTACTTAACATAGCCATGGAAAATTGGCCCATTTCTAGACGATGCATGATAGTTTGCCTATTAAAAAAGGTGATGTTCCAGCTAGCTACGTGGAAAATTAAAAGACCGGATAACCCCACAAGTCAATGCCTTCCGAGAAACATAAAGCAGCGGTAAAAAGAACAGAGAGTGACAAGAAAGAGAGACATGGAGCAGGATGAGCGAAAAAAAGTTAGAAAGACGGGTGTGTGGCAGAGACTGTAACATAGAAGTGTTTTGTGGGACAGACATGTATGTATGTGTGCGTGTGTGTGTGTGTATGTGTCTGCGTGTNTGTGTGGCAGAGACTGTAACATAGAAGTGTTTTGTGGGACAGACATGTATGTATGTGTGCGTGTGTGTGTGTGTATGTGTCTGCGTGTGTGTGTGTGTGGGTATAGGTGCATGTTCGTGGGTGTGTGTGTGAATCTGTGTGTGTATCCGTGTGTGTGCGTGGATGCGTGCGTGCGCGTGTGTATGTGTGACCAGCGAAGCTTCCTGCTTCTGTTCCAACGCCTTTTTCCGATGAAGCAAAGGGACAGTCTGGCAGTACGCGGCATGAGATACCTGGCAAAGCGACAGGGTGTCAAAGGAAATCGTATCATTGGCGCATTGCGCGGGATCAAAGTCAGGACGGGCAGGAAGACATCAAGCGACGACCATCTGCATGAAGTACCTGGCAAGGTCGCAAAAGTTCTAAGCATTTGGTATGGTGTAAAAGATCGCGCCTGTTTTACGACCCCGAAGACATTATGCGACGTCCGTCTGCATGCAGTTCCTGGCAAGGCCGCAAAGGTCCAAAGCATGTCAGCAGTGAATGATTGCAGTACGTCACTTCTTCCTTAGTTCATAGTGTGTCCTTGCAACGTGATGCTCCCTGGCTTTTCGAACAGCAAAACGTCTTGGCAATTCTGGACAGACCTTGCTACAAATATGCTACCTGAGCTGCAATTGCAGAGCTGTCACTGAGAAACCTTGGANCTTTTCGAACAGCAAAACGTCTTGGCAATTCTGGACAGACCTTGCTACAAATATGCTACCTGAGCTGCAATTGCAGAGCTGTCACTGAGAAACCTTGGACTTCCCCAAGTCACAACGGATCCGTCCGCCAAGATGGCAACAAAAGCCACTTTTGTTCCTTCAAACTGTTGGACACTCTTAAGCTGATCTTCGACTCCAGAGGTGTCACCACCACAATCTCGATCGCCCCAAGTCACAACCCATCCATCTGCAAGGATCGCAGCAAATGCGCGAGCAGTTGCGTGAACCTGCTGGANACCACCACAATCTCGATCGCCCCAAGTCACAACCCATCCATCTGCAAGGATCGCAGCAAATGCGCGAGCAGTTGCGTGAACCTGCTGGACACCCTTGAGCTGATCTTTGACTCCAGAACTGTCACCTCCAAAATCTTCATCGCCCCAAGTCACAACCGATCCATCTGCAAGGATCGCAGCAAATGCCCGAAAAGTTGCGTGAACCTGCTGGACACCCTTGAGCTGATCTTTGACTCCAGAGCTGTCACCTCCAAAATCTTCATCGCCCCAAGTCACAACGGATCCATCTGCAAGGATCGCAGCAAATGCTCGCGCAGTTGCGTGAACCTGCTGGACACCCTTGAACTGATCTTTGACTCCAGAGCTGTCACCACCAGCGTTTCGATAGCCCCAAGCCACAACCGATCCATCTGCAAGGATCGCAGCAAATGCGCGAACAGTTGCATGAACCTGCTGGACACCCTGGAGCTGATCTTTGACTCCAGAGCTGTCACCACCAAAATCTTCATCGCCCCAAGTCACAACCGATCCATCTGCAAGGATCGCAGCAAATGCGCCAAAAGTTGCGTGAACCTGCTGGACACCCTTGAGCTGATCTTTGACTCCAGAGCTGTCACCACCAAAATNATCCATCTGCAAGGATCGCAGCAAATGCGCCAAAAGTTGCGTGAACCTGCTGGACACCCTTGAGCTGATCTTTGACTCCAGAGCTGTCACCACCAAAATCTTGATCGCCCCAAGTCACAACGGACCCATCAGCCAGGGTCGCGGCAAATGCCTCAGAAGCTGCTCGAATCTGTTGGACACCCTTGAGTTGATCTTTGACCCCAGAGCTGTCACCACCATAATCTGGATCGCCCCAAGTCACAACCGATCCATCTGCAAGGATCGCTGCAAACGCGCGTTGAGTTGCATGAACCTGCTGGACACCCTTGAGCTGATCTTTGACTCCAGAGCTGTCACCACCTTAACCTCGATCGCCCCAAGTCACAACCCATCCATCTGCAAGGATCGCAGCAAATGCCCGAAAACTTGCGTGAACTTGCTGGACACCCCTGAGCTGATCCTGGACTCCAGAGCTGTCACCACCATAATCTTGAGTGCCGCAAGTCACAACCCGATTGCCACCGCAGGACCACAACGCGATAGCTTCATCTGTTGCTGCTACCTTTGGCTGTATGGCAATGGCTGTCAGATGGTCCCCCTCTTGAAGTCCTGCAGCTTGCAGAGACTCCATAGGATCCACCACGTGATGATTTGCAGTCACAAGCTTCAAAAAGCCACACTGAAATGATTTCTGGGCTAGAACCCTCAAGTCCCCTACTTTGGAGGACTGCAGAAGCGAAAATTTCTCACTGCGACCACTTGGCAATGCTACGTTGAGTTGCAACATTTCGCCAACGCTCAAAACTACCAGTTTCTTCCCACTGATTTTGAGCCAGAAAGCATCAGGTACCTAGATCCACATCTTGACATGTTGCGTCCCCATCCATGTACATGAAGAAGCATCCGGATTTTGCAACTGTACATGAAGAAGCATCCGGATTTTGCAACATTGCCTAGCACAACAGACATCGGATCTAGCAGAAATGCGGAAGTACAAGTATTCTGTCACATTGTTTTTTGTATTTGCCTGCGTCTGGTGCCCAGACGAACATCTTCGCACGTTGTGTCAATGTCCTGCAATGACGTACCTGGCAAAGCGACACGGCTTCAAATGACACTCCTTCGTGACCAAATGTGAAACATGTCAGAGAAAAAAACGTTTGTCAGTCAAGAGATCGTCCAGCTCCAAGTCTTCGTGCCGAAGTTAAACGTTGCCNCCGACAGGACACACGGGCAAAGCGAACATGGACGAAACATTGCTTAGGCTAGTCTTAACATTTGCTGCAGATGGGGCAACAAAGAACCGAAGCAAACGCGCGAATGAGTGCATGCAACAGCACTGCAGCATGACTTGCCGCAGTTCTGCTTCTTCCCACGTTGGGTCAAAACAGCATGGATGTCGGACCCTTTTTTTTCAGTGTTTCTGCCTCGACCGTCTGCTCGTTGTAGTCCCTGCTCCGGACCTGGGTGCGGCCACGTTGCTCAAGGGATTGCCGGTGCCACTGAAAGCTCGCAGCGCAAAGAAGCCGTTCTGACAGCAAATGAATCTCTTCGTCCTTGCTCACCTTCTTCGGTCAGTTCTGACATCTGGTNAGGCATCTCCAGAAGAAGACCGGAAGCTGCGCCAAGATCACTTCGCCTCTACTTCAAGACAGACAGCGCCCCGGATCACCAGCAGAGCTGCGTGCTGTATTAGAGCAAACGGGTATTGACAGCTCTGTTTGCGAGCAGTTTATGAAGCATCTGAAGCACACCATACCGGCAGTCAACATCACCAGTGGTAACGAAGAGCAACAGCACTGTGCTGTCGCAGAACCCACTCGGTATGACCAGCCAGCAAAGCAACGCAGTACATGCGGCGCAAGCCGCGCCAAGACCACGCCGCCATCAGTGCAATCTCCGCTAGCGCCGCAGATCACAAGCAGAGCTGCGTGGTGCACAAGGGCAAAGGAGTATTGTCAGAACNCGCGCCAAGACCACGCCGCCATCAGTGCAATCTCCGCTAGCGCCGCAGATCACAAGCAGAGCTGCGTGGTGCACAAGGGCAAAGGAGTATTGTCAGAACCGTTTGCGATCAGCTCGTTGGGCATCTGAATCACCCCGTGCAGCAGTGCCACGACCCGCTCGCTANGAACCGTTTGCGATCAGCTCGTTGGGCATCTGAATCACCCCGTGCAGCAGTGCCACGACCCGCTCGCTATGACCAGAGCAGCTATGCAGTAAACAGTGCTGCAACAAGAATGCCATCGAATCAAACAGTCGTAGATTTCCTTGAACCATCAGACTTGCCGCAAAGAATCGAAAGGCCTGCAGCGAAACACATAGAAGCTGTGCAACAGGGCATCATGATATCATAGCATGTCAGTTCTGCGCTCTATCCACAGCTGCTGACGTGACCATCCCAAAGCCCGACTACTGCTAAGTGGAAGACTCGCCACAGTGCCTCCGCGCGCACCTGGCCACCGAGGCAGGCAGCATGGGATAAGTCAGCGAAAATCAGCGAAAACAACATCTACGCAGAGTCACACCGCAACACTTCACTAATTGCTACGGCCGTTTAATCTCATAGCATAAAACCAAAGTCATTGGTNCAGCAACCGCTTATCCTGGTTTGTTCCCTCAACTGACTACGCTGTCAGAAAGATCGAAGTACATACTCACATTCACTATGACCGCTGCACTGCCATCGTAAAGTGCGAGCTAGGCGACTGCGAACGTAACAGCATCACTAATTCACTGCTTTTCGTTTTGGTGCCATCTTCGCACGTTGCGTCAATGGTCCCTGCCTTCGGCAGTCATCTCCACACGCTGCGTCGATGCGCCACCGAAGGCTATTCGCAAAATGCGCAGTCATCTTGCTCGCCAAGCGGCAGTCCAGCGACTACGCGCGGGCAGTGTCGCCCGACTCCCTACGGCTCAGAGAGGCACTCTCGTCTTCCGACTTTAAGCGATCTGTCCGCTGCATGAAGTCAGACCCAAACAAAGCGGCGCAATGTTTCAGGTCACTGGCTGCCTCTTTGCGTCGCTTGAAACCGCACCGGTCGCTCCGCAGGGGGTGATCTCCGTCAGGTAGCACTGCGCAGGCACCCTTGTCATCGCCATTGTGGAAGAACACTGAAGAACCCACAGACCCAGTCTGCTGAAAAACATAATCCCAGTGCTGGCCCGGCAAGCTGCCGCGGCAGCTTCGTCGCCAGTTGAGCAGTGGAATCATGTCTTTCAGCAGACTGGGTAAAAACAGAAACAAAAGCACCAAATCTGTCGTTGCCAATGTAGCGCGAGTTTTCCATTCAGACATCAGAGCCAAGGTGACCAAGTTGCGAAGCTTTCCGCCTCGGTCATGCACAAGCGGAGCGACATCCAATCCTCTTTCCAGCAACATCTGGACGGCCATATTGTTGCCTTGTGTCAAATATTTGATCAAGTGCTCCACCCTGAGGATCCGATATTGAAAAAAATCAATCCTACGATTGAAAAAAAAATCATTTTCAATAATATTGAAAATGATCCATGTTGCACCTTGAAAATTCAATATCATTATCAATATAATATTGATCATGATATTGATCAAAATNATTGAAAATGATCCATGTTGCACCTTGAAAATTCAATATCATTATCAATATAATATTGATCATGATATTGATCAAAATTGATTCCTGATATTGATCATGATATTGATCAATATTGATCCTGATATTGGTCCTGATATTGATCATGA
>BGPT01002054.1:29311-93412 GCA_003297045.1 Symbiodinium sp. clade C Y103 | reverse complement strand
GCCGCCTCCCGCCTTCTCCTCCCGCCTCCTCCTCGCCAGCTCCAGATCGCAGCAGGCACTGCCGGACCTCATCTGCCAGCTCCAGATCCCAGTGAGCACTGCCGGACTTCATCTGCCAGCTCCAGATCCCAGTGGGCACTGCCGGACTTCAACCTGTATACATACCAGAAAGAATGCCAGATAGAATGCCAGAAAGAATGCCAGAAAGAATGCCAGAAAGAATGCCAGATAGAATGCCAGATAGATTGCCAGAAAGAATGTCAGAAAGAATGTCAGAATACATGCAGGAAGGAATGCCGTATAGAATGCCAGAAAGAATGCCAAAAAGAATGCCAGATAGAATGCCAGATAGAATGCCAGATAGAATGTCAGATAGAATGCCAGATAGAATGCCAGACAGAATGCCAGATAGATTGTCAGATAGAATGCCAGAAAGAATGTCAGATAGAATGCCAGNAGAAAGAATGCCAGATAGAATGTCAGATAGAATGCCAGATAGAATGCCAAAAAGAATGTCAGAATACATGCCAGATAGAATGCCAGATAGAATGTCAGATAGAATGCCAGATAGAATGCCAAAAAGAATGTCAGAATACATGCCAGAAAGAATGCCAGAAAGAATGCCAGATAGAATGCCAGATAGAATGCCAGATAGAATGCCAAAAAGAATGTCAGAATACATGCCGGAAAGAATGCCAGATAGAATGCCAGATAGAATGCCAGAAAGAATGCCAGATAGAATGTCAGAGAGAATGTCAGATAGAATGCCAGAAAGAATGCCAGATAGAATGCCAGAAAGATTAGAATGCCGGATAGAATGCCAAATAGAATGTCAGAGAGAATGCCAGATAGAATGCCAGAAAGAATGCCAGATAGAATGCCAAATAGAATGCCAGATAGAATGTCAGAACATATGTCAGATAGAATGGCAGAGCATATGTCAGAGAACATGTCAGATAGAATGCCAAGAGGAAGAGGAGGAGNATCAGAGTTGTCCTCTCCTCCTCTTCCCTGCCAGAAAGTTTTGCCAGAAAGAATGTCAAAATCTGTATCACATTCATGGTGGGGATCACTCGAAGAAAGCAAGTTTTTTTTTAACGCCGCTGCTGCAAAAGAATTCCCCGCGCCTGCTGAGCGAGCCGGCGCGGCCCGAGAACCTCGTTCAGTCCAGGTTCGATTTGGAATACACGCGTGGATTAATTTGGCCTGCCACAACAGATGTTATTCATTGTTTGGATGTTGAAATATCNGCGTGGATTAATTTGGCCTGCCACAACAGATGTTATTCATTGTTTGGATGTTGAAATATCTCTTCGATAAGCACGGTGCCGGCAACTGCAGGGCTGCTGCCGGTTGGACCTCGCACGAGGGTATGCCATTTTTAGTGGAAACCATTGATAATTAATCCTATGGATCCAAGTACCTTCTTATAGTGGGGATATAATGGGTTATCATTGGCACAGAAATGGATGATAGAAATGTACCTAAGCCTTCCAAGTACCTGAAAAACTGCGGTAACAACACTATTATTTTGTGATCTTTTGTGACTTTCATCAAATTTTCAAAGGTACTTGTCGTTGCCTTGGAAGATGGAAATAAGAAGCTACAAGACATGTGATTAGGCCAGAACTAATTCGAACATTTGCTGCAGGATGCGATGTGGATATAATCAAGCACATGCGATTGTCACATATTGTCACAGGGTCAACCATCAAATCCGGATATTGAATTAAATATATAGAGAATTTGGGAATACAACCTCAATACAATATGGATGTGTGTGTGTGTTTGTCCGGAGATTGGGGACATGAAATACCACCAAAAGTATGGCCATTAGATCATCAGGAAAATGCAGCTTGAAATCATTGAATGGAACGGAGCACACCTTAGACAAAGCCACATGAATATTGCAGAATGTACATTGTTCCTATAAACGCTTCTAATCATCTTACAGTACTCAGAACAGTTACAAATGTTACAGGTACAGCAACAATAGTTCATTTTCAAATAGCATTTTATGAGCAGTGAAATTACCTGGTTTATCACCCGTTCCCAATTAAATTACCAGTGTGGATTTAGACCCAATGTTCAAACGAATTAAAAGGCTATCTTGTCGCAGGTATAGACCAACAAAATACCATTACTGTACATAATACAAAAAAATAATATTGTAATATAATGTATATGTATATATATATATACAAGTTATATCCAACGTTTTTGTTGGCATCATACATCCCCACATTTGCCTTTGTCAAAACATGGCGGTTATGGTCATCCATCCCTGAATGGTGATCCTTATATTGGCAATATGAATTCCTTATTAGTGGATGTATGGCCAAATGGCAATATCGGTTTGCACATTTACAACTTGACCACGGCACATACATCCCCAGATAATATGTTCAAAACCTATGTATATTATATACAGTATGACAGTATGTATTTCCCATATTATCAGCAGAATCTCCACGATACATGGTTCAAGGATGCTCGAAGCTTCCCAATAAGTAATGGTCAAATCATGAAACACATATCAATTCACCATACAACAATGTTGTTACCATCTTGTTGATTGGATATCCCAAAAACCAAAAAAAAATCCAATGAAATATACCTGTCCATTTTTTAAGATACTCCAATGCACCTAGACCCTCCGAGTACCTAAAAAACTGGGGTCACAAACATCCATGATTTGGATTGATTTGGGACTTTCACCAATTTTCCTTGGTACTTGGAGGATGTAAGTCATTTCAATATTTCATTATTCCATAAACGGTTCTATTACAGTCCTATTAAGATTGAGGTTTTCATTAATCCTCATTTATTTCAGATATACAAAATCACAAACAGATGGCATAAAAACAACCACAAACACAGATGGCAGTTTGACCACCTGTATTTTTGACGAGCTCGAAACCTGCCATCTGATGGTGTAGTGGATTCAGGGGTAATACAGACAAAATCATAAGAAGCAGACATGCCCCACTGTGCCAAGTCTGTGTGTGTGCGCCCCACGTCCCTTGCCCTTTTTCCCTCAAGAACCCTCGGTCCGAACGTTTGCACTCTTTCCAAAAGATAATTGTAAAGGAACGCATTGGAAAAAAGTTTGCAGGAATGCCATGTGATGAGAAAAGCTCAGGGTGATTGACGTGATTGTATGATTTCATTGCGTTAAGGGGAACAAACCCAGTTTTTTTCGTCCAATCCCCCGGTTACCTGAGGAATTTCTGCGGGTGACATTTTGCACAAACAGATGGCATGTGCGTGGCTTCCTTTCAATGGATTTCCCTGCAATTTTCTAGATTTTTCTTTGCTTGGGGACTTTGGGGCGCTCCAGTTTGGAAAACTGCTGAAAAAATGCAATTTCCATGCCTTTCCGAATTTCTCCATTGCAGGAAGGTTTCACTTGTATGATTTCATTACGCTAAGGGGAACAAACCCAGTTTCTTTCGTCCNGCAATTTCCATGCCTTTCCGAATTTCTCCATTGCAGGAAGGTTTCACTTGTATGATTTCATTACGCTAAGGGGAACAAACCCAGTTTCTTTCGTCCAATCCCCCGGTTACCTGAGGAATTTCTGCGGGTGACATTTTGCACAAACAGATGGCATGTGGCTTCCTTTCAATGGATTTCTCTGCAGTTTTCAATTTTTTCTTTGCTTGGGGACTTTGGGGCGCTCCAGTTTGGAAAACTGCAGAAACAGTTGGAATTTCCATGCCTTCCATTTTGCAATCGTGTCCCTTCATTTTCCTTTCGGTTTGTATTAATTTCTTTTTTTCCAGTCATGCTGCTTTTATGTTGCAATAATATCTTTCCATTTTGCATCTACTGTATGTGTTTTCATTTTGCATTCATTTCCTTTCATTATTCTCTCATTTTGCACTCATTTCCTTTCATTTTGCTGTCATCTTGCATTCGCGTATGCTCATTTATCTTGAATTTTGCATCCATTTCCTTGCGTTTTGCATGCATTCCTTTCATTTTCCTTTTATGTCTATGTAGCACTGTATATAGCTGATGCTTGTTGCAACATGTTTGTATATATCTNTTGCGTTTTGCATGCATTCCTTTCATTTTCCTTTTATGTCTATGTAGCACTGTATATAGCTGATGCTTGTTGCAACATGTTTGTATATATCTATATAATCTGTATGTATAGGAGCCTTTTTTATGAGGCATGTTCGGTCAAATGGCTGCAGAAGTCATGAACATGATCAATCATATACGTGTATGCAGGGCGCCATGCCATCTGATCGGCTGGAGAATGGGGTGACCTATCAAAAGTTGTTTTTTGTCATAAACAAATGGCATTTTAAATTACTTTTGCTTATGCCATCTGTTTGAAACTTTGTATAGTTTGACTAAGTATACCATAATATCCCATAATAGAGGATCTCTATATCATTACATTGTCCCTATTCTGATCCTAACGGAAAATCATGCTTAATCTAATCCCCTGTTTCAACCCACAGCCATGGTCCAATCCAAGGCACAAGCTGCCGCCCGGCCTCCGCGGCGTCAGCGACGACGCCACGGACACCGACGACAAGGTGCCGTTCAAACTGCGCCGCGACGTCAGCGGCTCCCGCGACGTCAAGGCGCCAGCCGTGCTGCGTGGGGCCGCGGTGAGGCGGCCGCTGCCACTGGTGCGGGGCGTCATCCTGAGAGTGGGATACAACACTGGGTTCATAGGGTAAACAAATACACCTAATGCTTGGTATAGTATATTAATTATATATATAATATGAGTTGATCTTGACATTGATATTTGGGACTATTTCATGAGAATTACTTGGATTTGAACGGATTTTATGGGATCATAATTTACAACTAGACAACATAACTAGATGAAGTTGACTGGGTGGAAGCACCTCAACAACCTGGGGTCCACACCTTGTGGATGATTTGCATCTGGAACCCACCATTAGGTTCTTCCATGGAGCTGAGTTGTTTGGCTGCTAGCGGCTTGTGACTTACCGACTTATCATCAAATGTCATCAAATCTGGCTGTTCATCCTGGTTTGATGTTGATATCAAATATATGTCCAAATTCAGAGCAGCAACACACACAGAAGGTGAACCTCAGATTGTTGCCATAGGGCCACCTCGCGAGATTATGAGATCTTCCAAGTTTCCATGGATCACTGAAATTGACGATGTAATGTGCACATCATATTAGTAAACCCCACCTCAATAAAGTACGCCACCTCCCGTGGCAAAATAATAAAACCCCCCCTCAATAAAGTACGTCAACCAATTTTTGGCCAATTTTGTTTCCGTTTTTTTCCCGTTTTTTTTTTATATTTTTTGTTTTTTCTTAACTTAATTTTAAATTTAAGAAGATAAGATCTATATAATCAAATTACATTCTTAAAGATCTCATGTGATCGAATTTTTGAAACCTGCTTGAATCATAATAAATAACCATGATTTGGCCCCCCTCAATAAAGTATCTGATTTTTTTCCGTGGGGGAAGAGGTCATAATAAGAAACCATTTTCTTAAACCCTTCTGCAACCCTGAAGCCCCTTTGGGCTGGAAGCTAGCACAACCTAACGATTTCTGAAGGGTTGTGGAATTGAAAAATGTCGGGATGGCTGAATGGATCACTCCAAATAATAAACCGTTATCAAAACAAGCTGAAAATCAATCGCGCAAAGGGGGTAGCCCAGAAGCGACCTAGGACCTCAATAATACTGAATGATTTCACCTCCCACAATAAAGTATCTGGATCTCAAGGTCCTAAATTTTCATTTCTATTCAAGAAACCCATTTTCTGACCCCCCTCAATAAAGTATCTGACTTTTTTCTGTGGGGAAGGAGACGTAATAAGAACTAATTTTCGAACCCCCCTCAATAAAGTATCTCATTTTTTTCTATGGGAAAAGGGTCATAATAAGAAAGCATTTTCTGAAACCCCTCAATAAAGTATTTGACTTTTTTTCCAGGATCCCACTTATGTATTCGTTTTCAATTAGCCAATTCATTNGTCATAATAAGAAAGCATTTTCTGAAACCCCTCAATAAAGTATTTGACTTTTTTTCCAGGATCCCACTTATGTATTCGTTTTCAATTAGCCAATTCATTTGGCAATACTAAAACGATTCCAGGATCCCACTTATGTATTCGTTTTCAATTAACCAATTCATTTGGCAATACTAAAACGATTCCAGGATCCCACTGATGTATTCGTTTTCAATTAGCCAATTCATTCGGCAATACTAAAACGATTCCAGGATCCCACTTATGTATTCGTTTTCAATTAACCAATTCATTTGGCAATACTAAAACGATTCCAGGATCCCACTTATGTATTCGTTTTCAATTAGCCAATTCATTTGGCAATGCTAAAACGATTCCAGGATCCCACTTATGTATTCGTTTTCAATTAGCCAATTCATTCGGCAATACATAAGTCCTAAAATTTGACATGGACCCCTGGCCATTGTTTGGCCTCAACATTATTGCGACGTATAAATTGTTTGGGGGGGAGGGGGGGGGTTTATTAATACGATGTTAACATTATATTATATATATTATTATATAATTATATATTTAAAAAAAATATGTCTCTAAATGTGTGCAAGATGTAGACTATTGTATACTATTGTTGGATCCTTGAAAAAGGAAAAACCACGAAAGGACGATCAAATGATCTGTTCCATTGAGATTCTCACAACACCCCCCAAAACAAACAACATCAAATAACCCAAATCATAGTTTACAACCAGATCACCTAGAAGATTCTTCACATATCACATTTCAAAACCAGATTATGACATGTGGAAATGGCTGGAGCCAGTACTACCTGTGGTCGCTGTCCAAGTTGGTTCTGCTTTCAACATTTCAGAAACCATATCCAAATTTTCAGTACAGAGTGCATCAAAAATGTCACTTGAACCAGCAACATATCATGCTTTACAGAACCATACCGCAACCATGAAGACTACTTTCCATCATTCTAGAAACTCTACAACCATCTTCAAACCTGTCACAAGTCTGTCCAAGCTGCATCAACCCGGCGCTCTTCGAGATCTGTCGGCTGCTGATCTTCACCGGCGTCGTCGGTGTGGAGGACGTCTTCATCGGCGTCCCTGACGTCGTCGCGGCTGCGCGCGATGTGACCGACGTGACCGACGTGACCGGCTTCGGGGTGCTGTTGGGGAAGCTGAGCACGTTGCAAATGTCCAGGAACAAAGCATCTCTCCTGGGCTTTTGCGGCTTCAAGGGAAACAAATAACATATAATA
The DNA here is from genome assembly GCA_003297045.1 of Symbiodinium sp. clade C Y103. Taxonomy (NCBI): domain Eukaryota; class Dinophyceae; order Suessiales; family Symbiodiniaceae; genus Cladocopium; species Cladocopium sp. clade C. The sequence goes on along the minus strand of BGPT01002054.1, from coordinate 86,160 downwards.
ACAATGAGGGGCAAAAAAAGAAACACAGAGAATTTGGGTTGAAGAGATTCTTGACAGATATGAAATTGGAATCTGGTGGAATTGATTCCAAAAGATATACACTTGATTACACTTGTATGTCAGCGAAAATGCTGGACTTTGGTAGCGCAACTAGGATGATTACAATCCTTCCCAACAAAAAACTGGGACCATGATGGATATAAGAAAATACAAGAAAATATAAGAAAATACTATGGGGAGTTCGTGAAATAGTCTTCCATCCGGACATTTTTCTGTCTTTTGGACCCCAAGAACTCCGGAGATTTGGAGAAGTTACGCCACCATACGACCTCAATCCAAGGCTATGACGGGGGCCTGTAGGGTTGGCTTCCGCCCCAGTGGTCAGGGCAACACACTTTGGGCAATGGGCTGCTGGTCTTATGCTGGTGAATTTGAGGCCTTTAACCATCCAACTTGGGGTCAAGATTTTTTGGTACCTCTTGCTAAGTTGTTTTGTAGATCACCAACCTTAATACAATGTGATTGCCGGATGGTTTGCAGGCCGGTGAGGTTGGTTTACAGCCCAGCTCTAACCTCGAGGGGGTTTACACAGATTTTTGATGATGCTTGGCATGATTTCATCTTGTAGCTACCATCTGGTAAACCAACATAACTATGGAAAATCACAATTTTTAATGGGAGAATCCACTATAAATAGCCATTTTCAATAGCTATCTTAGTCTACCAGAGGGTATCCATTTTTGTGTACTCCAACCCAACAAAACCAGCCCAGTCTCAGTCGACTCTGTAGCTTCTCATGGAAAGACTCCTTGAACTCGCCCTCCGCATCTTGCGCCTGCGCTGGTTGGAGCCCACTGGGAGGGGACTTCCCCCAGAAAGTTGGCAGGGAATACTCTCTGGTGAACTAACATAGGTAAAACTAACATAGCTATTGAAAAACTAAGTTGATTTTCCCATTAGAAATGGTGATTTTCCATAGTTATGTAAACGCTTACCAGAGGGTATAATCAAGCAAGTTCTATTTGGATGGACCTCATGGGATATGCAAAAAGAAAAGAATCTATTGTCACCAAAACTCTGATATTTAGGCTCTGATGTTTTGGGATCTTCTCAAATCATGGGAATAGAATTGGGTATACTAAATATCCCAAAAAGGGATTCATATTTAGGAAATTGTAAATAAATAATGGCCAATCCATCCCCGAAATAAATACAGGTGGAAACATAAGATCCAATCCTGAGAGCTGTTCGAATGGTCGCTGATTCTTTTTGGCCTGTCATGGAGGGGATCCCAGCCAAAAGCTTTCAACAAAGGAGAGATTCTGGGTTCATATTTCAGACTTAAACTATTTCAACTTATATCTTATATACTACTGCAATCAAACCCCTAGTCTCTGTTTGTCTGTCCGTGGTTGCGATTCCTCCGAGATTTTTCTTCATCTCGTGTTTATCTCCATCTCGTTTATCCCGTGTTGATTAGTATTGCTTGGTCAAACATGATTCGATGAGTATCTTCAGGCAAGAATGTCCAGAAACCTGAAAACATGGCATGTAGGATCTCGTCGATCGGCTGTATCAACGGTTCAATGGAAAACTTGTAGCACTTGCACCGTGTTCGCAAGGGTAAGATGGACTGTCAGCAAGAACCAAATGATCGCCCAAATTGTGTTTATCCAGCGATGGAATGTAGCGGGTACATCCTGACGTGATTTCAGGAGGAACATGACGATATCCGATAGACCATCAGATTTTCAGGAACCCTATTCTTGGATATTTTTGGCAAGTCTATCATGGCTTACCGGTGGCAACTTACCCTAGGTTCAGCTGGAAATATAGTTGCGAAACACCATGGCATGTCACAAGTGCAACAGACTGATCTGAAATTATTGAAATCGTCAATTATTGCTAGATTTTGCTGACATGTTGTTTGCCAACCAACCAAATCTGAAGAAACAGTCAATTGTATGCCCTTCCTTCCCTCCAAAGGGAAAAAAATCTCCTCGACGGTTGCAACGATCTGTTTGAAATCATGTCCCATGCCTTAAACATGAGCATCCGAGGGGGGCAACAAATTTGTTAGCTAAATTGGTTCCTAACTCCAAACTGGGGCTCTACCGCCGTCCTGCGGGAGGTTCTCCACATTCTTCAAAGCTTGACACCAGTTCTCAAGGCCTCGGTTGGCATCGCCAACCGCAGACCTTCCCTTTTTGGGATCCAAAAAGGGGTCACTAAAAGCATCAAAAGGCCATTCGAAAATCGAATCTTTATTAGAGACTTTGAAGACAATTTTGATAATTACTATGAAAAATGGAGGGTTCAAGTTTATTTGTTTGCTTATTTGACTCTGATTTTTGTGTTGGGTGTACTTAGTATCCGCTGGCAATCAAACCTGGCTGTCAAGGAAATGTCATCCGTTCTTAAGGTAACATCACCATACCATTCGAAAGTATTTGGGGTATGATTCAGGAGGTTAAGATGGGTTAAGTACCTTCTTAGAAAGTCTTTGGATATCTTTGGATGCAGAATGACAAATCCGAGCAGCTCAAAAGAACTTCCGCACGCCTCAGGGCGAGTTCCTGCCGTCGGCGCTGGGCGGAGGCGGGCAAAATGGGGTTGAACGTTTGGGTGGTAAATTGGGTACCCTCTGGTAAACTAGCAAAACTATGGAAAATCACAATTTTTAATGGGAAAATCAACGATAACTTGCCATTTTCAATAGCTATGTTAGTTTACCAGAGGGTAAATGTAGAGGCAACATGACTCGTTTTTGCCCTACATTTTTTGCGGCTATCATTGATCTACAATGGCTTGGGTTGCCACCCTGCAAAATGGGCTGGGTTCACGATGAAAAACAGAGAACCAGCCAAAATGGCGATTTTAACATTGTTATATAGAATCCTGAAACCATCAAATATGTATGGTGTGTTGGGGATGAAGGATATCCACCACAAGAAAGGGAGTTGCCATGAAAGTCCGATTTAAACAGGATTTTACCAGGATTTATATAACCAACAAAAAATATGATTAATTGAGATTGAAACGCCAAAAGCAATATCATGCAATATGTATACAATATACAAACATGATCAAACATATACGGTTTCTCAAGGATTGTGGATATCATGGGGAGGGGAGTAGCTAGGATGGATAATGTAATGGATAATGAATATAATGAAGGAAAACCATGGTTTCACCGACCTGAAGTCGGGATATTGCGAGACGGGATTGGCTAGTATGTGATATTCAACTCATTCTTTACAGCCAAAACAAATGTAGAATGTAGACTGTAGATAGACCTTTGCAGCTGAGATGTTGCACTCAAATCAATTACAGCAAACAAACGCTATTGTAGACTGGTACAAACGCATGTCTCTTTGTAAGTTGTTCGCTTTGTCAATCCAGAACCAGGAAACCTTCGTAAATATATCCAAATGGTATATACTTTTGGGACCTCCAGTACCTCCAGCGAGCTATCAACTGCACTCGACGCTGGCAAATGTTGGCAACGTAATCCATAAGCGATAGACAGACGCACAAAGGATTTGAGAAACACATGGATTTGAATTGTGAAAAGGAACATGGGAAATCAATGGAAATCATCCAACAAAAGCATGGGAGTTTGTAGGTCTTGTGCATGTAAACAAATATTAAAACAATAAACATGGGAGATAGAAGATGTGGCTGTAATCCCGCGTCCGAAAATACACTGTAACAACGACTAAATCCATGCAGCATACCAACATAACAAGCATGTCCGAAAATCCAAATGAACAAACTTGGAGAACTGACATGAGAAAACCAAATAAGTCAAAATACATGATGTTACTTGTGTGCAAATCAAAGCTGCTGGGCCAATGCTCAACCTCTCAGCCGGATTCTGTCCATCTCTTTCTTATTTGACATGGACTCTTATGCGTGTCAGTTCTCACATAACCTGCCCACGTTTGATTCTTGAAATTGTCGTTTGGTTTGATTTAAAATCGAAATTCCCATATAGTTCAATTTGTTTTTTTCACAGATCTGCGGCATTTGGCCGCTCCATACATGTTAAACGCTCTTAAACATTTCTTGGAGGATCATCCTACGCCGATATAAAGTGATTGAACAAAGTTGATTAATAACCCTGATAATCTTAAGTTCTTGGATCATCCTAGAATACATATAACATATGTACCCTCTGGTAATTTAACATAGCCATGGAATAGCTGGCGAATTTTGGATGAATTTCCCAGCTAGAAACCTCCATGTATAGGGTGATTTTCTATGGCTATGCTAAATAACCGGAGGGTATCTATATACATGACATGTGGATTGTAACTATAAATATAAATATGGTGATCCTAACCAGCTACGATTCGCCAAACTGGACAAGCCACCTTCACAGCCTCGGGCTGCTCCCGGGGCTCCAAGCCTGCCATGCCAATGGAGACTTAAAAATGGTGGGAAGTAATTTGCATAACCTGTGATAACCTGTGTGTGGTACTTGGTAGATGTCCCAAAATGCCGCCATGAAAATAGTTTCTAGTGACAAGTTACTTGGATTTACTTGGTATATTCCCAGTTAGTGTACTAGTTGCTTGGATAATTGATTGTACAAGCCGAGTAATTAGTGTGTAACTAGGAACTGCTTGGTTCTCATTGATAGATATGAAATGTTATTAACGGACAGTAACAAAATACAATAAAATAACCATTCACATCGGTGGAAAGTTCCAGCGATTTGTTGCTGACATCTTTTTCCCAATATCCAGGGCGTTCATCTTCTCTAAACCCCCCAAACCATCACTTGCCGCATGGCTATCTATCATATCCCTCTTGACATCCTGCTGGGGAAATCACCTCCACTCATATATTCCTCTGTGAAACATCTGTTAAACATCCTTTTAGAACTCCGAAACACCAATTTCCTCACTGGTCAATGGAGTTGAGATCCCCCAATCTCACAGTTTATTTGGTGCCTGAATCCTCCCAAGTATTCAAGAGGTAAAAAAACCTGGTCAGCTGCCAGATTTTCCTTTTCGGAAAATCATCCCAATAAACTTGAATAAACCTCCTCTATAGTTGGTTGATAGGAGTTCCCCAAAATATTTTGTGTGATAGTCACCCATTAGACCCATGAATACTTGCCGAAATATGAGAAGATTACCACAATATATCACTATATCCTATCCCATCTATATCCCCATATGAAATGTATTAAAATGTAATTTTCGCATCAAACATCTTGGGCTTCGCTGAGTTGATTACACACCGCAGGCTGACAGGCCTTCCGTCATGGACTTCTCGTTGTAACCTCCTGGCAATTCCTCCAAGACCATGGCACGGCGTTTGCTGTCGCCAATGGAACTGTTGCACTTCTCCTGTGTTTCCACGTGGCTACAGTTAGCTACAAGTACCTCGCAGAAAACATGTTTCATCAACTCATCAAAATGGCTCAAGACTCGCAATATCAAAAGATGTTGCTAAAAATACCTGAGCACGAGCCATGAAGCATGCAGCTACCAAATTAAGGTGGAACATGATGACTTCCCAGCTATCGTGAAACCATGGTGCCCCAAGAATTGACACCTGCAGATGCCTCTTGCCGTTTGATGGAGAATCAGGCTTGAAACATTATGAACAAATAATACAGTATACGTATGTGCATCTTCCAAAATGTTTTCTGCTCAGAACCATAGCAGAACTAGTGACTTGCACTGGGTCAATCGCATGTGGGAGTTGTCCTAACTGGTGACGCTTCATTCCACTCACTTTTCAGGCTTGGGCCGAGAAAAGAGGTCATTGGGACATGCAAACATGGCAATTCATGGCACTGCATAAGGGTGTCAGAGGGTATCCAATGTGCAATTTTGGTCAGTCACTTTGGATTTCACTAATCCAAAATGGGAATTGTCACTGGTACAAATGGCGTTTTAATTTTGCCTGCAAACTGTTTGTTAAACAAAGATGTCGCCTTTGCTCAACAAAGCTGGGAAGCCTCAGAAAAATTAGGGATTCCGGTATCCAAAAATGCTGACCATAAACAATGTGGGGTTCACCACCACCCATGGGACCAAGTCCTCCCAAATGGTGATTCTAAAGTGAAGAACAAGGGGTTCCAAACCGACAAACATGGGAATTCCACAATATTTCACCCGAAAAGATCGGGATTCTCAAGCAAACATGGAGATTTCAAGGAAGATGCCCACTTCAAGATTGATTTTGGCACGCTGCGGTTGAAAAAGATGGGGTCAAAGTTCCCTCGGGGAATCAAACATGGCTTGGAAAATCCCCTGGAAATAGTTCCATAATCTTCCAGTTTTGAAACCTCGATCTATATTCATTTATGGGGATTTCCCATTGCCATGCTTGATCACCGGAGTGTAATCTTTCCATGACTACGCTAATTGAAACCCTATGCAATTCCTTTATATCCCATTAATACACTTACATATAGTCCAAATAAATCCCATTGAAATCCCACTAAATCCATGAAATTCCATGAAATCCGATTTAGATGTTGGTTAAAATCCCATTCATTTCATTAAAATTTCATTGAAACCCATTAAAAAAATCCATTAAATCCCATTGAATCAAATCAAAATCCATGAAATCCCAGGTGTTCTTTAAACGGGTGGCCTTCTGTTCGTGCTTGTGGCCCGTGACGATGAGGTCAATGCCAGCCTCCCGGGCAATGTCCTGCGTCCGCTCGGAGCTCTAACCACCGAGCTGGTCTGGTGATATCAGTATGGTATCTATACTGGTATCAATACCCAGTGGTATATCAAACATCTTGTTGATACCACTATAGATACCACTATGAATGGGATGGAAGGAATCCTGCACCAGTTGGTTGATGGTTTATCTGCTGTAGTCCCATTATTTACAGTGCTTTATAGTTCCTAATAAGCGTCTGGTGCTGGATTTCTTCTATCCAGCGTATGAATGATGGTATACAGTATATCATGATACGAAGGGTAAACATCTGTGTTTACCATGCTATAAAATAATGACAAATCATGATATATCTCTGATGAATTCTTCTGGTATCTATAGTGGTTGTCTCTACCTTCACCTAAGGGACTTACTAACCATGTACCAATGAACCACTGACTGGATGATCCTCCAGAAACCACTGTCGGATTTTGGATGATTTGGGGCTACCATCACTATAGGAAACATCTATCTGATGGTATTTAATGGGATATACGAATTGGTGGTTTAATCTTAATATGATATACTGTGTATATAATCAAACTGGTGGTGTTTTTTTTTAATCCCCCAGAATGTTCCAGCTTTAACTGGCGAACAACTGAAACTCACTTAAGCGCTTGGGTTTTGAACCCCGCGTACAAGTGCAAGACAAGCCTAGTGGTATATACTCCATTATTATCATGCCAAAAAATCTGATCGCCAATAGTGATATTTTAATCGTGTTCAAGTGATTTGTCATAGTCATGATATGTCATGATAACTATAACATCCGATGCTTTCATGTTAGTTTCCTTCCTAAAAATAGCAACCCATAGCAACCCACAAACAGATGGAACAATATTTCGAGGATGGAATAGATTTTGTGTTCCACGTCATTTCCAAATTTCCATCTTTTCGATCTTATCTGGGGCTGCTGTAACTGGGGTATGTTTCTTGTGGAACCCATATGATGTATGAGAAACACCAACGACTTGGGGAGTTAGATGATTTTTGCTGGAACACTGCAAGCTGTGGAGATAATAATCAACAATATATTATCAACAATAAATGGATAACTACATATGTATCAATATATAAATGGATATACATGGGGTGTATTTACCGTTCCAATGGATCAAAGTGGTTGTGTTATCTAGCAACACTGAGGGTTCTTCCTTTTCTTTCTTTTTCCTTCCTTTCCTTTCCTTTCCTTTCCTTTCCTTTCCTTTCCTTTCCTTTCCTTTCCTTCTTTCAGCATGCAGTATTCAGAAAACAAACGCATGCTTGGCGACTGGCATTTCCTGCTGGCAAAACATGACTCAAAAGGGTCAAACGAGTCAGCAAGCAAGCAACCAAGCAAGCAAGACTTCCAGCAGCCAGCAAATCAGCAAACAAGCAAGCATGCGGATGTTTGTCCGTTGCTGGGAAGTTTCTCATCTAAAATCCAAACTTCGTTTGGCCAAGGAAGGACATTATTTCAGGATCACTTCGGGTTTTAACAGCTTCTTCAATACACAAAACTGCATGGCACAAAGCCAAGACCATTAAAACGCAACGACTTGAGCACACGGCACTAGCAAACATTTCTTTTGGACTGGTCACCATGCAAACCATCATGAAACCCAAACAAGCAGCGCCTTCCCCAACAGGCAATTCCCCACAGTACCAATTGACCAGGAAACAAACGAAACACCTTGAAAATCTACCTGTGTCTTTTCATACTGATACTGGTTGTGTTTCTTTTTAAGGCTCACGCAATGGGTCATAGTTCGTTGTCCCATTACAACTGTGCTAATATCACACCTGCAGCAATCATCATCATCTACCAGTTCGTATTTTGGGCGGATCGGATCGGATGCCCGGCTGCGCGTAATGCGCACGAACAGCCATTGATGTGCTTCGTCTGGCGACACAGTGACGAACAATGGCACGCCATATCGGATTCGCATGGCGCTTTTATCTCGAAGCGCATCTGCCCGCCGCGCTTCTTTTGTGCCGGGTAAGGCTGCCAAGACTGGAGTGCTTCTCAGTTGGTGAAGCTGGACGTCCAAAGGAAAACAACATGGGCTGATCTGTAGGTTGTACACGGCGTGCTGAGCTCCAAACTCGAAACACAATTTCAAGCGAGGTGAAGGTCAGCCGAGCACTTCCCGTGGCATTTGCGGAGTACTGCATAGAAGTATCTTGGCGCCGGCCCTATGAATGTGTACTTGGCAGCTTCTTGCAAAACATGTCCCGGTACGCCTGGACAGCCTTTTATCCTCATGGCTATCTATCCTTGGTCCTTGGCTACCCCTCAGTTAAGTCAAGCTTGAGTCTTAACAAGACATTTACACATCATTCCATCAAAAGGGCTGACAGTGAGCCACTAACAAGCGATGAACCCGTGGATTTACCTACTTGTTCCAACTATGTGGTGCTCAATTTCGCAATGGTGGTTGAGCTACATACCTTTTTCTTTGACAAAACGAGAACTCCGGAGACTCGATTCCGCACCTTCGAGTTTAGATCCCCCGCAGAAAACTATCTTTAGCAGTGTCTATATATTTTAGCAAACCACAAAAGATTGAACAGTAATTTGCAATTATTTCAATTCAGTAGAATTATGCTGTTTCCCACGAAAAATGAAACACGAAGAAAGCACACTTGCCATTCACTGCGGCGAAGCCAGGCCCAGCCCCCACATGTCGGTCCGTCCAATGCAAGACGCTCTCACCACGGCCGGGGGTGTAGCCTGGGACTGCCGCTATCAACAAGTCAGATAGCCGGTACCCCTACCTAGACATTCCAAGTACCTTGAAACAAGGGGGGTGACCCAAACAAAGTTTGGGGCCTTTTCTCCAGTTGAAAAGTGCTACTAAATTGGGTAAAAGTTCCAACATAGTGGGTATATTGACTCATTTTCTAGCTACTTGGAGGGGCTAGTCAGGTATGGGTACAATAGGGATTTACCACCATCAAATAGGGATTTAATTGACAATAGGAGGCATAGAATGTGATGTGTGTATATGTATGTATATTATATATATATACACATGACCCAAGAATCTGATTGTTCTGTCGGTCTAAAAATGGGGTAAACTCCCCAAGAATATGGTCATAAACAATGATGATACAGCAAAGGATTCATTCCTGGGTCCCTTATCTTCAAACAGTGTGGTAATGATAAACCTCCAATTTTGGGCATGGTTGCGATCCAACCCATTTTTGGTCAGAATTGGGGATTGGTTCTGTTGTTGATGCTGTTGGGTTCATCATCAAAAAAATCGACAAACATATACAAGGTAAGTGGTTGCTAGATTCTGCAGAAAAAAAGGAAACTATACCAGGTAAGTGGTTGCTAGATTCTGCAGAAAAAAGGAAACTATACCAGGTAAGTGGTTGCTAGATCATGTCTGCAGAAAAAAAAGGGGACAAAGCCACATGTTCGAAATACATTTGGTGCAGCAACTGGTAGTAGCTGATGGGGACCTGCTAACAGCTTAAATTTTAGTAAACTGCCATCCCAAAAAATACTAAACCTCTAAGGAAATAGCTGGGAACCACATGGCGCTTGTTTGTTTTGTGTTGAAACCTTGCCAGTTCCTTGTCTTGTCCCTTACCTAAAGTGGTGACTGGGTGCGGGTCCCCTTGAACGAATCTGTCAACGGTTTCTCCAATGTAGATAACCATTGGTTTCAGGTTGTGATACCAATATGATGAGATGATATGAGATTCACATCTTGCCACTTGCCAACCTATGATTCAAGGTTTTGCAGTTTCACTGTCCAAATCTCAAATTATGATTATGTTTGCTTGATGTTCTATTATGCTATTCTTGTAGTAAATGTCCAAAACTTTGTGCATGTCTCTGGATTTGCGGAGTGGTGGTTGTCTTATGGCCTGGCTGACCTTGCATATCATACCGGTAAGACGAGATGTTGTGAGAGGGAAGCAAGCAAGTAGAGTTTACCGGTCTACCCAGATGTTACATCCCTCACGTTTCATCTTGCTTATCATTCTTAGCTCAAGACTTTTATGTGTTGTTCCTTACATCTCCATGTGCATGGCAAATCTCAGATCTGCAGTTTGCAGGTGAATCTCTTGTTTTCATCATTTGCCTATGGAAATGTCAACAGAAATATCCCAAAACATCATCTTTCGTCGCCAGTTGGTAATCATGGCAAAATAGATCAATTTTTAAACACAAAAACCAAACATGCAACACGACAAAGATCGGCGTTCAAGCTGCGGCGTTCTGTCATTTTGCATCAGTCGAGAAACCACTACTCTCGCGCAGTCGCAGAGAATATCAAAGCAACCTTCTCATATATAGGCCTTGTTTGCTGCAGGTGCGCACTACCGCTGCGCCGAATCCACACATTAACTCTTTTACTTCCAATTCCTATCCATGTTTGTAGCTCTTCGCAACAGCCGACACATGGTCTCGTCGTTGGAAGCAAGAGCCACGTGCAATGCATCCCGACCAATCGCGTTGCATATAGCCGGAGAAGCACGACGATCAACCAAAAGGTTCACTGGACTCCATCTCATGGGACTGAAAAAAAACGTGCTTCCCCTCCGGTGTCATCAAACATGGTTTTCTAAAAAAAAACGTGTAATAATAATAATAATAGTAATAATAATAATAGTAATAATAATAATAATGATGTTTAATGATTTTCCCAGCGAATTCAACTTCCATTAAAGTTCGGGGATTTTCAATTGCCATGGTTGATGACGAGGGTATCAATGGATTGGCGGGGACATCCATATTTATAGACCTCAGTTATAATCCATAATCATTTATCTAACTATTATAAATCATAACCATCGTAGCTGATAACTATATAGCCAAAACATACCAGAACTCATAACTATAATAAATCCATTTCATCCTCATCAATAGTTACACAACTACTACGACCATCACTACAACCATAACTTTTTTGGGCTCAACTGCCATGATTTTCTTTCACGCCAAGTTGCTTGGAGGATGGTGCCTGAAGTCGCGGATTCGCGGTCCGCTGGGCGGGAAAATGATGACACAGCCCGGGGTACCCTCCAGTGTCATCCTGGCTGGAGAATCACCTAGAAATATTCAATGGATTGGTTTGAGGGAAAATCTACAGGACACCATGTTCTTTTGCCATCATATATAGGGTTTTCCTGCAGAATTTCCCATTCCAAATAAAAAAATGAGAAAATCATGGGAAAAATATGGGAAAATCCACTATGGAGGTTTATAGCTGGGAAACTCCAGGAGCTAAATGTCGGATTTACCAGCAAGCCATGTTTGATTGTGAGAGGGCATTTCATTTTGACAAAGTTTAAACATAGATACCCAAGACGCATGGGGTTTACACGGCTTGAATTGTAGTTTAATGAGCAAGCTTTTCATAAAATCCCCATTATACTTGATTTTATCCCCAATTTTGACCAAGGTTGTTGGACAGAACTGAGGATTAGATCGACCATAACTGGGGATATTGCAACACACCATGTCATTCCCATTGCTACGTAGGCTACGTCGGCATCTCCTGTGCTCCCAATCATCCGTGCAAGCTATCTTCCCATGTTTGCAAATCCGCTTATGGGGATGGATCAAAACCCTGTAATTACCCCTGGTGAACCTCAAAATAGCCGTTATAGATTAGTATAGTACGTTGATCCATACCCATGTTGGTGCGTGATATCTCCCTGCCATTCCCTGCCCATTTCAGGACATACGCGTACTTGTAGACCACCTGGCAAGTAATGAGGAGTTCTATGAGTTTCTATGTTCAACTACTTAGTCAAGAGTCTTAAATGAAGACAAATCATATCTACTTCTACCCGCCAAAAAAAAATGGTTAGGTCAGCAAATATCCCGACTCATCTTGCAAAACAAAATGCGTTGAACTACTCAAGGGATCCCCACTTGGTTTACCCAACAATCCCCGGTTGTTTCTCACCAAGGGATCCAGTCCATCCACGTCGTTCCCCTGGGTCACCCTGCATGACAACGATCTGCCAGTCAGCTTCCGACTTTTGCACCGCGTCAACGAACCATCTGGTTGTTTTTGCAACACCACGTGATCTTGGAATGGGAGCTTGCAAGCATGGTCACCACTTTATGATATGAATGGTTCGATGCTGACTTGGTACATCTATGATATTCATTGATATTCTATATTGGTAGTATATTGGAACAGAATATTCACATCAAGACAGCCGAGAAACTTACTTGAATTGATTACTTGAATTGAGAAGTTCCAGAATTTTGGTATAGCTACCACCATCTCCCAAGAGGTGATCTCCCAGCAAAAGAGTCAAGTTGTCCATGTGCAAGGGAACGACCAAAACTGACAAGTCAAACAGATCAAGAAGTTGGCATATTGAGATTTAATGATATTTATTATATTATTATATATATATATATATTTATACATTTCAGGCAATGAAACAATGGTATTTTGGAGTCTTCCTGTCTGAAACAAGAATCCTAGGACAATCTTGATGTCTGCTATAGTCAAGTCCAAACCTGGTTACCAGGCCACATTCAGTCATCATCTGATAATGTCATCACTGTATGTATCCAAATCTAGCATCTATTCAACAGCTGTCAAACTCGCCAGGCCCACTTCTTTTGGTCGGACCAGAGTTTCTCAAACCAACTCACACAGTCCTGGACATCAGGATATGTGCAGCATGATGCAAGAAAATATAGCAAACTATAGCCAATGCAGATTCACTAAGAACAACAGAATGTACTGTGAATACCAAACAACAAAACGATTTAAGTTTGAGTCTCGGTTTGGGCCAGACCATGAAAAACATGTTCACCAAACCTTAAATGTGGTGCATGTGATGTAACCATCTAAGAAACAATTTGATCCATAGCCATCAAATGATGACATGTAGTCTTTTGACCACAGATTTTCCTGTCAACATGTCCAGCCTTAAACATACAACAAAAGGGTTGGTTTCAGCAATTGTCATCTTTTCAGCTACCCTTCGCCTCCCGGTTAAGCCATCGATGTTTTGTGGTTTAACTTCCCAACTGTCTTGGACTTAAACCCGTATGAATCAATCCCATCCCCTGCAAGCTGCCATAGATGTGAACCCACAAATATCTAACAACCAAACAATCCAAGACTAAACCAAGGTTCACGGTCGAGTGTGAATATATAATCTGATCTGGGGCACGGATTCATCAACCGTCGCCACTGGGCTGAATTCCACTGTGTCTGGGATGTTCATTGGTGAATACACATGAATCGTATTAGACTATTTCATGTTCGGAGAACCCTGGTAAACAACAAACAAAGTATATATATATAATATTATATAATTATATATTATATATGATTGGATTTTCATGCCCCCCAACCAAAATATATGGGTTTGTCTGAAAATAGGATACCCTTAGAATCCAACTGTTTGTCGTGAGTTTCTCATTGAGCTTTCTGTTTCGAAGGCAAATTGATTCATTGGTCAGATCCGCATTTGGTGGTTAGAACATGTTAAAACACTTGAATCTCCATATTTTTGTTGGATTCATACCCATTGCCCAATTTGAAACCCCATGAATCTCATAATATGGTCAGCATCCATGGTAAAATCCTCATATGTTGGTTGCTTAAAGAAATTTCTACCCTCTGGTAATTCAACATAGATGTGGAAAACCATTGGTGAAACCCTAGGAAGATGATTTACAAAGTATGCATGATTTTCCAGATCTATATTAGTTTACAGAAGGGTAAACCAATGTTTTCAATGGTGACATCTGCTCCACATATTCATGGTCAATCGTTGGTAGTCCACAGAAAAAAACATGCTGGTTATGATTATTTTCAATGTAATCCGCTAAACATTAAAAAAACTAAAGGATCAAAGGACCTATCCAAGATTGGGGATGTATTATTACCCCGAAATACCATGACTTGCACAGCTCCTGCGGCGACATGGGCCCTGTAGCACTGCAGCTGGCGCCATCGGTGCCGTTCTTCACGGGGTACCTGGAGAAGTCACAGTGCTTTCACCCACCGAATTGAGGGTAAAGTCTGTAATGGATACCCTCTGGTAAACTAACATAACTATGGAAAATCACTATTTTCTGTGGGAAATTCAACTATTTCTACCATGGCTTCAATAGCTACGTTCGTTTACCAGAGGGCAAAACATATGGTATTGATATAGTAAGTATATGTAGGTAGTAGTTGTGATTGATTCCCTCTGGTAATTATTGATGGGAAATTTATGGTTACCCTGTGGTAATTTGTTACATTACTATGGAAAATCACAATTGTTAAGTTCGGCAAATCATCATTTTAATTTTTATCATCTATAAATTCGCCATTCCATTGCTAGGCTATATTGAATGACCAGGGTAATCAACAAACAATTGTCCTGGACAATGGGAATTCACCATCATTTATCGATGATACTCGGGATAAAATGTGGATCATCATAGAGAAGATAGTAGTTCAACATTCCCAGAGATGTTGGTAAATGTTCTGATTTGGCGATTTTTAAAATCACTTGATTTTTTTTGGAGATTATATCCTCAATATGTTCCTGATCTTCGACTAGGACATTGACCAAACCCTTGAGATCAACTACTATTTAGATTTGCCTCAAAACGGAGGATTTAACAGGACATAATTTTGACTTATTAAACCTCCCGAGTTTGGATTATGTATAAGTTCACTTGTTTTTTGGTGTTGGCTGCATGTATAACCCACATTTGTATCATGTCCAATCGTCGATACGATTCAAGCAATGTTGTTTGCTTCCGCAAGGCCACCATCCTGCACAAGTGATAGTTCAAGTGCTAGCAATGCCTTCCAGTCCTTCTTCATTTGACTCAAAATTCAATTCTGCCTCGTCGCATTTGACTCAGTGAGGAGCTTCGCATAGGAACAACGTGGTGCCCCATGTCTTAGCCATGTAGCCACCCTCAAAAGGGACAAGATGAGGTAGAGGGACTGGACCTGCGACCACAGTCAGTGTTGCCAAGAGAAAGGCCGTTCGAAGTCGGCTCTTCACAAGTTTTACCACCGTCGATTTTTTCTTGAGTGATTCCCCCTGACAAATCATTCTGACATAGTTTCAGACATATGAGGTGGCATTCTATCTGGCACCTATTTTGACGTTCTTTCTAGAATGGCATGTGTTCGGGTCCGTCAGTGCCCAGACTGAGCTGGAGGTCCATTGGTGCCAACAATCTGACAGTCAAACGATCAGGAGGACTCTTCTTGTGCTCATGGCATTGGCAAAGTTTACCCCAATTTCCAGCCGTCTCAGCCTCTCTTGCTAGGTCCCCTCAGCAAAAAGTAGATAAACAATGATAAACATAGAATACAATCCGATTACATAATGCAGTGCCTGGGGGTAAGGTTAAACCATGGCACCAACATTGGCTCTGACAGGTTTCGACATTGACTTTGACTGAAGTTGGGATGGCAGCAGCCATCAGCTGTCAATTGTAATCCCATTAGAATGGGATCATATAAATACCAAGAATGAGATCATATAATTGTGTATGTATATGTATGTATACATACATAGTGTTTTATATATATATATATACATAGATAATTATATCTATTATACATGTGTGTGTGTCTCCAAGTAATGGTTTCATACATGTCAATGGTAAGGAAATTATCAAGCTACTCTTCCAATGATTATCATAATCTCATGATCACCACACAAAATCCAGCGAAATTCCAATGACATTCGTATCTCACCATATCTCACCATTAATGCTATTCGAAACATTCGTCATCGGCACTTTCAGAGTGATATGGTGATATAACATGATAAAACGTATTTATATGGATTTGAATGACAGAGTGATAATCTTATGGGATATATAGTGTAATAAAATATCATTGTATCACTTTTTTATAGTGTTATATCATAATTGACAGAGTGATCAAATTGCCAATGGGAACCTGGGTAAATTAGAATATTTAACTGACCTGGAATAAGGCAATAGTGGAATAGTTGTCCCTACTAAGCAGCATCTATGGTGAGGTCCTAGTGAGGCAGCTTTTTGCGCAGATGGGAATCCGCACTTGTCCAGTTCGCAATGCTCCCCCGGATTGCTCTTGGAAGAACACAAGTTGTGTCCAGGATCCACCTGGAACATTGACGTCCGGGGGCTGATTGCTGATTCGCTGGGTGAATTTCTGGGTGATCTTGGGGAAAAAACATGGAAAAACCTGGACACAAACATGGATGAAAGACTACACATTCAAATCAAGAAGATGTTGTTTTTTGAATCAAACAACAAGAATTGGATTGCGCGAACCACTGAAAATTGGAGGTTTTGCCAAACAACCTGTTGAAAAACAACAGACTTTGGTGTTTCATTTGCAAACATTGGCGTTTCACTTTCTAAAAGTGGAATGATTCAATTTCACCAATACACAATTGGATTTAACCAACGAAAAGCAGGAAGTGAAATTTCAAGAAACAACATTATTCTAACAGCAATTGGATCTAACATGATCTAGCCATCAAACCTGCTGTTTGTCCACAATCATCCATAGATACACTATAAATACATGTTGTAGATGCATTGGTTGAAGGGAACAAAAATACAGGAAGCCGCCAATTTGCTGAAAAGGAAATCAAGTCAAGTGTCGGTGGATAAATGGTGCCAACCCATCTAGTCCCCAAGAAACCAGAAAATATCATCAATGGCAAAAATAGTAAGCCCTACAAAGATAGAAAAGCAAAATGCTACAAAAAAAGTGATAACGTGTTTCTTCTATGTGGGTTGTAGAATAGATCGGAAAAATGGACACCTGGAAATTATGGAGAACATATCCTCTCTTTCTACATATACATATACCTATACATATCTATATATATATATATGTATATATATATATAATATCATCCTGGAAACATGTGTTTTTATATGTTTGAAGGTTTCCATGCTATAGTCCATCCATATTAGTGTATCTCTACACGGAAACGACTCATCCATCTCTCCCTTGCTGGGTGACCAGACATCAGGGCTGAAGCTGTCCAGGATGTTGGTATCCAAGAAGTATAAGTCCACGCTGAACCTCGACGGATTGGTGCTGATATCTGATAGATTCGGTTGAAATGACACGCTGTGCTGTTGGAATGTTTGGTGCAATAGATTATCCATGAACAATGTGGAATGTGCCAATAACATAACATGGAGATAAATCTACTTCATTATACTTCATGGTACTTCGTATACCATCAGCGAGAATATATTCACAAGACCGGGTCATTTCGCCAATAAATGTGGACAAACAAAAGACAATTCCCTTCCCCCCAACCCACATTATAACCCTGCCAAATAGATCCAAATAGGGGGCTGGAAGATTAGGTTTCACTAAAAAAACATGGCTATCTATTTCCCAGGGTCAAACTGTCAATTTATGCTCCATAGCAGAGGCACTCATTTCCGTGACAGCTCGCGGCTACACAAACGATGCTGCTGCTTAGGCGCCACCTTCTTTCCACAATTATCTTCATTTCCTTCGGCACATTGACAGAACCGGATCTCCGGATCTTGAAACAACGCCACCGGATGCAGTTCCTGCCCCCAAAATCTGCGAGCACAGACGACACATTCTGGCTGCGCGCGTAGCGTATCTTCTGATTCAGGATGGCGCAAAGTTACATCCGCATTGGCCAAAAGCGCGCGTTGCAACGTCAATGAAGGAAAACACACAACCAAACCTCAAACATTACGAGATGCAAGAACATAAACAAAGGACCAGATAACAGATAACCCCATATGTCAACTTCTGCCAGCGATTACAGTACCATGCAGGTGGATTTATGGATCCCAGGGCACCAGTGGTGCTGATATACATGGAAATAGATTGTCAATAAGCAATGTGGAACATGGCAAAACACATAACATGGTGAAAAATATACTAACTAAACATACCAATACATACCTTACCATGCATGTGCATGGTGCTGGCAAACATGTATCTACAAAACAGGGTCATCTGGAAAATAGAAGTTGATAAATAAAGAGAACATTCCCCCAACGAGCATGACGACCCTGCCAAATAGATGCAACATGATGCAAATAGGGGGGCGGAAGATAGGTTCCACAAAAAACAATAAACTATTTTGCAGAATCGAATTGCCAAATTTATTGGAATGTTCCTATCAATCCCAATTGATCGAGTAATCCCGGCCATTTCCCGATCAATTCGTATTCAGCATTTTTCTATGCTTAACTGTTAAAACTCATCATTTTTCCATAGGTTTAAACTTCACACAACCACAGCGCCGTTCGGATCCGATCCGAGGCACGTCTTGAACTGCACGCTACGACGCCAGTACTGGGCAGGCATGACCCAGCGACCATTGGGTTTGTAGGTGTAGAAGATCTGCTGATCCCAGCCCTCGCGATGTGCTTCGAACTGGTGGAGGAGAAAAGGGGGAAGATTCAAAAGAAAGGGTGGTGCCGTGGTGCCCCAGTTACAATTTGGTTTATATCTTTATAATCCATATATATATATATATATATCCATATATCAACTATACTTACATCCTGTAAAACCCCTAGTTATTGGAGTTATAAAACAACTTAGCTATGGGGCCCCGCTTCAAGTTGACAAGCTGGGGAGGAACCCGGCCTGGCGGCCTGGCGATATGATGAAGCATTGGTTGAAATTCCACATTGAAAGAAAACAAATGTGTATGGGAGGTAACAGGATCACTTCAGAACACAGCTCCAGCCATCACTTTGTGTTTGTATGGGATGTATCATGATGTATCTAATATTCATTGATATTCCTCAATGAACTTGGGGGGACGAACATCAATTGAGTAACCAACCCGAGGTCTATTCAGGATTGGGTCGGTGCCAACAAGCGTTCGAGGGAATGGCGGGGCCTAATTGGGGGTGCTTGTGGCCATATGTTGTGACCTGGGCATCGACAGTTAGATTCTTGGACCGGATACACCGTAGTATCTCCTCTGGATATCCAGGTAATTGTTTTCTGCGCAGAAAGAAAGCATGTCTACCACACAAAAGGAATTTGATGATTTACAGACAACACAACGAAAAAAAACAGAACATCAGAGGATCAGATTTTGAGCTTCCATGTTTCCATCCTTTGCGGGCTTGATCCTGTATCTCTCAAATTGCTCTTCCAGGTCTGCGAAGAGCCAAGATGCCCATGGTGTCTTGGTCGGTTGAAATTGAATCCAGCTTTGGTCGACCCGAATTTCAAACGTGTCTCAGTTACATCTAAGCTCTTGTACCTTCAAGTATGTTCATTTGACTTGTTGGTTGTCCCTATGTCTTCACTCTTGTTTGCCAATTTCATGATCGGAATGGTTTTGAACCTACCATTGACCTATGTGCCACAGATAATCAGATGTCACCTATCTAAAAACCTGGTAAGAACGCCGCCCCAAGTCCACCTTGATGTAGCAAACGCCTCCATAGTCGTGATTTCCCAGGACCTACGGACTAAAAAGGCATGCGAGAGATTTTCAGGAACTGAGCGCTTTTCCGCTTGGTGAATTCCATGAAATTACATGGGTTTGTCTGAGAATAGAGTATACCCCCAATGAAATCGCCATTTAATGGGGATTATATGGATTACATAACCAATGGATTTAGAGGCAGACTATTTTCAGACAAATCCACATGGTATTTGAGTATGTCTGTATGGTCGTAGACATTGACGCATCTCCCGATGAAACCTGCATGTTTGTTATAGTGAAACACTGCTGGCTCCTCTTGGATACTCTACAAAAGGCTTTGTTCATAGCTGGCTTGTTAAGATTCTGTGTTCTAGAGAACAAACAGGAGCTCAATGAGTATCAATAAGTTTCGGAAGTGCACCCCCAGACCTCATGAATTTAGGCAAACATCCCATATTTCCATGTTGTCATTGGGAAACAAACCATGGTTCTACTCCTAGTATTCTGTTGGCTATGGGTTCTGGGCCAAGGGTCAAAGCACCACATCCCCAAAATGCCGCAAACCATTAAGATCATTCCAGTCACAGAGGTATTGGGCGTTTCGGTGGTCCCATGAGGATGGAGCACCAATCAACCATGGCTCCCAGTTGTATCTATGTGTTGCTGGTGGCCCAATCCTCAACTTCTCCACCAAAAATATGATCGTGATGCCACTTCCTTGCCAATATCGTGGAAGAATATACTATCATTTTATTAACCTCTATATACATATATATATATATATGTATATGTATATATCTATATTATATACAAACGTATACATCCATATTTTCCCCTGGCTGGAATATGCCATGTATGCTCCTAAGCGGGTATGAGCGCTATGGGGTGAAAATGATCTCTGAAAATGGCTGGCTAAGATCCAAAAAAATGATCTGCCTTTTCCGTGTCCATGGGCCCTCAAGTCCCAGGGTTTCTATTGGTACGTTCCCTACTCAAACTGCTACCCATTGTCGCTGACAATCATCGCAATAATCACATTCGGTATTTGAATCTGAAGGAATATATCTCACCATTCCCCAAAATTACCTACAGCAGCCCTTAAACGGATAGAAACATGATAAACATTGAAATATCACGTGATTACAATCTATAACATCCTTGAATTATGTTTCTAACTCTTTCGGGTTTATCATATTAGATAGATAGATTGATATAATGTTGGTAAAACAAAGCCATAAACCATCCCCAATTTCACCATGTTTATAGGTGGGATTCCAATCATTCCCAAATGGGTGGTTTATGGCATTGCCCAGCACTGCTCCACCGGGTTCGCCGACGCTCCACCACTCGATGTTGCCAATGTCCTGCAGGGTCGCTGGGGGTAACTTGGCAACACCCTTTGACCCTGCACCTGGAAGAATAGGGTAACATAGTGTAATCAGCCATAGATACCGGAGATATCATTGGAACATGAAGGGATATGACCTGTTCGACAATGGGGTATGAGTAACATGGCGTAACCAAAACCATCCAAAACGTGTTATTTTGGGATGTTCAGCCATTCTTCAAAGTACTTGGAGGGGCCTCGCATTAGGTTCTGCTACGGTAGACTTTGCAACATCATGTTCCCCCATCTCAAAAGATTCCATAGGATTTAATAGGTACAGTATGTAGCCACAGACCTAACGCTGGGTGTGGCTTTGCCACCCTTGTTTTACCAAACTTCTATGGCTAAAAGCCATGTGAACCCTCTCAGGATGAGCTTGTGGATTGGATCATTTCCCCATTCCCTACGGAAAAAGCACCAGTGAGAAGAGGATTGTACAGGTTGCATACAGACCATACAGTCTATGAAATAGTGTGAAGTCACTTTTCAACTATTAGTGGGCTGTAACTATCAGCCACACTCATATTTGCGACCACTACCATGTCAAGTACAAAGATCCAACACGAGCGTGTTTTCGCCGTGTATGGTTGCTTCACACATTGCCCCTTACAATCCCTTGCAAAATGACATCTTATTGGTCTATTGTAGTCCTTCGCCAAAACGGCTGATCATTGCGCAGCAAAATTATCTGCACAATTCCCCTGGGATGGACGTATGATCTGGGTGAATTGAAGTGAGTCACCTAAAGAGTTCGGCAATTTTGGGATAGTTCCCACATGGTTATCCGTGGGAAAATCATCATTTACCAAAATAAAGTGGTTCATATTCAAAACAGTCAATCTTGCTTGATTCGGGATTCCCCTTTTATAGAAATCCCCACAATGAAAATGGGCTTGTCTGAAAACGGGATACCTCAAAATTTTATGTTTGATCATCATGTTGTTTATCCAAAAATGGAATTTGAGGTATACCCATTTTGTCAATGATGACAATGTAGCAAATCTTAGATGGTAATTTAATGGCATTCAATGGTATATAAAAGATTTATCATGTTCCTGAGATTCTCACAAACACCCTACATATACAACCACCCAACTAGATCCTAGTGTAGTTATTACCAATTTTCTTGAACATTCACAAATGATGGATTCGTTTTTTCCATCTTACATGAGCCAAACGCCATGACCCCACGGGCGATCTGCCTCCACAGGGTACATCTGCTCAAAGACTTGTGCGAACCTTGGGCTTCGGTGGCGAACATTGATGCGACAAGAGTCATCGCCAATCCTAAATATATACCCTGAAAAACAGTTGGTATATGTTAATATATTCAATTTATATTTATATTCGATTTATAGCAAGAGATTAAAGAATCGAATATTATCAATTTACCCCTTACCATGTCGGACAAATGATGATGTCATGAGCCATAAACCTGAAAGGCTTGCCACAGAAAAAAGTTGCCCCCCTATTGTAACCATCATTTATGAGGCTTGGTGAGCAAGCGAGGTCGCTAGGCCAGATTGCAAAAAAAAGTATCCACATGAATTTGCAAAAAAAAGTATTCAGTTTGTAAAAATCGATTAGATACCGCAATTTTCAGTTGTTTTAATAATATCCCCTCGACTGGATGGTTGATCATACAATGGAAACTAACCACAATATGGAATTTAAACATAGACATAATTCTGAATATCATCAGTCCTAGGTGTAGTCCGTAATTGTTTTGGTGATATCCCTTGTTGCGGGCGTCAGTTCCGACATGATTCCTCACAAAGCAGTCAGGATACAGCATACCTCCAAAATCATCCAAAATAAATTCAATCCCCCACTTGGGCAAACTACAGGACTTCAATTCCAACATTAGAAAATACATATTACAGCACAAATTGTCTACATCTGAGCGATCGGCAAAACCTCAATTGGAAAATTGGATCTTCTATCGTTTTCCAATAAATCCTAGGTTATCGTTTTTGGGAGTTCGTAAGAGCCCTCGAATACATACCTAATACACGGAGAGTTTAGCCTATTGCTCATCTGTACATGGTCTTTTAGTATGTCACAAAACATCAATAAAATAGCTTAAAATAGCATAAATTAAATCCGGTCCAATCTGGGATCCCCAGCATTGAAATGTTCTTGCTGGTCAACATATATCTAGGATTCCTGGGTCATTTCCCAACAAAATCAGTCGTATTCTCCGACATTGCCCAACTCGTGAGCTGGTTTACCCTTAGTTTTGTCTGGTAAATTCCGTAGAAGTTGATGGTCACCCTCTGGTAATCAAACATGGCGATGGAGATTCCAAAACTTGGTTCAATTTGTTTTCCCTCACACCTTTTTTCATGAGAGACTTCCCAGCTAGCCATGTTTGACTACCGGAGGATAGACTCAACAAAAGGCCTTGGCTGGTTCTAAACTAAACACGTTTTCATCCACCATTCAATCGTGTTTTATTCTTGATGTCCAGCTTTTTATGATTAAAATCCGAGTTTATTGCCTATCTACCAATGGTTATTCCCATGTTATCTCCATTTTACCCTCTGGTAAACGTTTACATAAATATGGAAAATCACCATGCGATTAATGGGAAAATCAACTATTTCTATGGCCATGGCTTCAATAGCAAACTGTTAGTTCGCCAGAGGGTATCTCCATTTTACCCTCTTGTTATTTAACATAGCCATGGAAAATCCCCCGTAAATGGAGGTTTTAATCTGAAAATCATCCAAAATTAGCCATTTTCCATGGCTACGTTAAATAACCAGAGGGTATCTCTGGTGAAATCCCAAAAACAACACCGGGGCCACCAGGCTGACTCTGGGTGAAGGCAGCATCGTTCGGCGAGCCATCGGAGCAATGCCTGGGATTGAAAAACACCAAGAAATGGCTAGGACGAGGGGATTGAAAACCAAGAAAAATTGGGGATTTAATGGGATTTATAGCTGATTATAGCTGATTATAAATGACTATAGCTGACTATAGCTGATCTATGAGAACTAGGTTGGTGAACCTGATGGGATCGAACTAACAGATTTATTGCTGATTTATAGCTGATTTATAGCCAAGCGAAAGATTGGTATAACCTAATATCAAGGATACAACAACATCAAATTGTACCTAGGCCCTAGGGGCAAGTTGGATATGAAATAACCCCTCATTAATATCTGATGTATCATAGCTAAGTTTGTGAAATCACTTGCTTAACCTTTGGGTTTAGGCTAATTGCAACCTTGGTGTATACATGGGGTGAAACTAAAACAACTTAGCTATCGTTGGGGGGCTCCACCTTAAATGTACTGGTTCTTTATACCACTAGAGCATTGGCCTAGGTATAGTTACTGGAGTTTATATTCTAGGTATATTCAAAATGGTGTTGATCAAGTACATTTCCATTGTTGATGCTCAAAAACCCTATGCATCAAGGTGAAATCCCACTGCTCCTACCTGCAGGTCTAATGGTAACTGGATATATCACCATAGGTATGTGGTTGTATCCCTGCTTAGGGGGAGTACTATTGGCATGGTTACACGCTATACCCGTGTTAAAATGGTACATCCATTATTTTTGATATTAGTTGGGATTTGGCAAATGGGGATGACCAACAGTATTGGGATGTTTGGCCAAAATGGGGAGATGACAACCAGATTTGGGATTTTCCATTTGACGAGTGGATACATTGATTTATCACCATAGCTTTAGGGGCCCCAGGTCCCAACTTCTGGAACTATTGTCATACCCACAGAAGCCCAACTGCACCCCCAAGTAAAGATAGTAAACCATAGTAAACTTAAACTCCAATTTGGGTTGGGTAGAGTGGTCATATAATCAGTTTGGCTATTTTGGTACATGACCATTATAGCCGTATACATCTTACGTCGTCTTTCTATTTGTGGTGACTACAGTAAGTTACACTGGTATGTGGTCATCAGAAAATCCTCCATGTTTGATTGAAACACAAAACGTACCCTCTGGTGAACGTTTACATAACTATGGAAAATCACCATGCTATTCATGGGAAAATCCACTATTTCTATGGCCATTTTCAATAGCAAACTGTTAGTTTACCAGAGGGTATCTCCTTTCCCCAGCTACATAGCTATTGAAAAGGGCCATTTATAGTTGATTTTCCCATTAAAAATTGTGATTTTCCATAGCTACGTTAGTTTACCAGAGGCTAACCCCCATTTCTTGCGCCATGGCCCGCCAGGTCGGTCAACCCACGGCCATCCGACAGGTGGCGCGTTGACGCCACCGGGGTAGAAGTTGTCACCTTCGGTGCCGAGGGCGAAAAGGAAGCGTGGCCGCTTCTCTGAGATCAAACCCTGGAGCTATTGAAACAAAGTGTACCCTCTGGTAAACTAACAGTTTGCTATTGAAAATGGCCATTTATAGTGGATTTTCCCATCAAAAATGGTGATTTTCCATAGTTATGTTAGTTCACCAGAGGGTATGGACTATATATATCTATATATACCCACTGGTTATTTAACATAGCCATGGAAAATGGCCCAATTCTAGATGATTTATAGTGATTTACCTATTAAAAATGGTGGTTTTCGATGGCTATGTTACTCTTAAACAACCAGAGGGTGTATATATATATATATACGTCAGATACAGGATGGGGCCCCATAGTTGGCTAAGTTGACATAGAAGTGGCTCAGCTATAGTTTATGGTAGATATCAAAACACAACCCCAACTTTTTGTTTATCTCCACATCCTCGCTAAATAATCATCATTGGAAGCGTCATAACATGGGGTAAGTCTACTATGTGTGGACAAACCCAAAAAATAAAGTTAAGTTGATTAGATGTAGTTGATATAATTATCCCATGTCACATCCGATATGTATATATATATAAATCATTATTATATATATATATATGTACACATGTATTTCATATCATGTCAATTACAGTATATCAATCAAAACCATCTAAAGGTCGTTTATCACCCTGAACCCTCCATGTCCAGCTCTACTCTCCGACTCCCCGTTAGAGGACTGGGACCGCACCAACGTTGAGCACGAACTTGGGATCTTTGCCTCGGGTTTTCCAGCCAGGATGGCCGCAACATCGGCATGTGTTGACCACCAAAATGACACCAGCAAATTTCAAATGGCCTGAAGGATGGGGGCCCCAAGATATCCATCAAAATGATTTAAACATGAAAGTGTATTAAAACAAACCATTCACCAATTAGCTTTCTTGAAAATGAAGAAAGAAAAACGATAACATTCTGTCGTCATCGCTAACCTTGGATACCAAACAACCAGTACTCGTTGCCCTTTTATGCGACAAAATCCAAAAAACACACAGCTACAAATCAACCAGTATGTTGACCCAATGCAACCGGGACATAAAAAAAACATAAAAGGCATAATGTGTGCGTTCCTAATTGTCCAAATCTGAGTAGTGTCCAGGTCGGATTCAGTTGAATTCATGTTTTGAAGCAACCCACCAGTAACAAAGTGGGGCCCTCCAGTGATCAACAAATGTGTTGTGAAACACATCCAACTTTAGATTTACCAAAAACCCAATAGTTAACAAACTTGCCAAACAATCTGCCCTATCAAAAATTGGATTTTTTTAAATCCACATCATTTTGCTTCAACCTCCCCAAAAGTTTGGTTACAAAACTAGAAATACGATAAGAACAGCCACGTATCAACAAAAATCATGATCATGACTCCGTTAGTTGGTTTTCTGATCGTACACAACCCTTCAACTAGTTATATAACTAATTGGCTATGACTGTTCCTATGAGTTATATTGCTTCTTATACAATTCTTCTTATATCACAACCTTTTAAGTTATAAGAATAGACTCACAGACTCAAAGTTCACCCCTTAGTTTTCTAACTTAGTCGGTTGGGTAGCTCACTAGTTATTGGTGACTTACTTATTCTAATAGTTACTAGTTCACTAACCTTTTCTTAGTTATTCCCATATTTTCTACATACCAAGGGCACCACGGCCTACAGCAACCACCAAGGTACCATCTTTCTTCAGTTCCTCGGCCTGAAGAAAATCATATGTTTCAACACATGGGAAGAAACATTGGATCTAAATTATACCCAATTATACCCTCTGGTAACTGAAGCATAGGGATGTTCTAGTCTATGGGATGTAGTGGGGTTGAATGATGTTGAATGGGATATATGATGGGATATATTATTATATATATATACTACATTATGGATATTGTCCAAACCAGGATAGGAATTTATATAGCAACTACAATTCGGAACAATGTAGTTCTTGACACTCCAGGATACTGTGATATAGCTATGGAAATTCATCTGTGCGATGTTTCAACACGTGGGATATACAACCATAGAAATACACAACATTGGATTCATCTTTATGAGATACAATGGTATCATGGTATACTCACGAAAATCATCCCTCTGTCGGGATTTTCGGATATAAAATGCTCTCGAATGGTCACCATTTAAGTGGCCCCAGTGCTCCGGTAAGTGCATCATCGACTTTTCAGCGGACTCTGGTAAACTAACATAACTATGGAAAATCACCATTTTCAATGGGAAAATCCACTATAAATGGCAATTTTCAATAGCTATGTTAGTTTACCAGAGGGTAATGCTCGTGATGGATCACACTTTTGTGATTGATATTGCAACATATTGTAACTATAGTTGGATGGGTATGGGTCAAAAAGACCTGGGGGGGACCACAGATCTAAGTCTATGTTTAGTCTTTACCATCCAATTATTGGGGTACCACATTTTGATAGGATTTGGGATGATTTGGGTTTGTCATGGTTTGTCTATGGATAGGGGATACCCAACATATCCAGCGCTTTGAAGAGTAAAAACAATGATGCCAAATCCGCAATGACATGTGAGAATCCACGATTGCAATATGAAATCGTTTCGTCATGGGTTCTCCTATCTTTTAGGACATGGGTTTTGAGTTTTAACCTGGTTTGATCTGTTCCTCGCTGATAATAACTAACTAAGGGGCGAATCCCCATCTTGGCTTTACCTAGTGGGGCCTTTACAGGAATAAATGCCCAATAGAATTGGGGTAGCCATTTTTGCCCTCATCAATTTACCACAATTTACCGCATATGGGCGCACTGGAAACATTCATCTGAGCTTCAGAAAGTCCAGGCTCAATGCGTTTTCAGGCGCTGGGTCGCCATCTCCAGGTCTGGTCTGTTCCTTTGGGGCCGTTCTTCGCCATGCGGATGCTGCTGAGTTAACCTCCTCTGCCATGGTCGTCATGGACTTTGTTCCCGGAATCGCTTCTCACCGGCCATTCACAGAAGAACGCGCGCGTGCAAAGCAAGCTGCGCTGGATGTCTGGTTTTCGCAGCTGCGCCAGTGAAAAGTCTTCTGATGGCTTTAACCAATCCCAAAAACACTGGTCATCTTAACTAATCAGCTCCTTTTCGTATGGTTGAAAAGTAAGATTTGAAACCCTCTAACTAACAAAAAGTTAGATTGACTATGATCCTCCATTCATGGATAAAAACGATGCATTCACAACAAGGGGACTATATAATATTATATAATAGGCCTAAGAATGGGTTGAAAGCAATCTTTACTCAGACAGTTGTGCTAGTTATAACCCTGGAGACAATAGGATGTAAGTGAATCTAACTGAGACCGTACTTGTACCATTCATCCAAGTTTTTGCAGTTGTGGTTGGTCCGTTGCCCCCCCCCCCCGTGTATTTCTCTTCACTTTTCCCCTGCCATGGTTTGGTTCCACTGATTGAGAACGGGATTCCAAGTGTGTGGGTTAGTTCATATTCCCCGTGAAACTTGCCAGCAGAACCCCTTCAAAAACTCATCAACCATCAATCGTCTATCATTTATTACACGTAGTTCAGTACTGTCAAATCTGATTTCTTGCTGGATAAAACCATATTGAAACTGGCCAATGCCACACTAATATCCATGATTAATCAGTCTATATACTCAAATCCCATAGTGTTGCTGTTCTGTTTGCCTTTACAATGGATTGGTTTAAGGGAAATATTACAAGAAATCATGGTCTTCCTCCTAAACATAGGGGTTTCTTGCCAAATTGTCCCCAGTATTCTATGATTCTTGATCGCTGAATCCCCATTTCTGATTCATTCATCAGTATAGTTGGATTCATATGTTGCTATGCTTTAACAACTATTTATAGGATGATATCAGCAGTGAAATGCACTTTCTTGCTGCTTAGAATCATTGAAAAAAAACAGTTGTTAATGGCTTGTGATTCCAATTAATCAAATCCATCATCTATTAGTATCCACTTCAATATCCATACTTTGGCTACCAAGAAAACACCACCACGTTGATACTGATCTTTTCCAAATCATGTTTGAAATCCCCATGTTTCACCGTGACCTCGAACCGGAACGAAACCGTTGAGCCTTCTCTTTCATCCTGGAAGCCACCAGGTTCTGCGCCATGTAATCCTCAGGTGCCATGGTCGTCCCACCATCAATGGAATGGACAATTTTGAATATGTGTATATATATATAAATATGTATATATCCATAGTTATATATATATATATTACATATATATATATATATATGTTACGCCCTCTAAATGGATTGATGACCAGCAACTGCATAATACTGCTTTCGACCGAGGCACGTATATATATATATATACATATACAGCTTTGTGTAGCTTACCGAAGGGGTACTTATGATTGGGATTGAGAAGGTGCTAGGATGGGTATGTTTGGGGGGTCCAGTCATACCTTCGAAAAGGATGTCTTGGGAAGCCTAGGGTTGTTATTGTGCGATGAAATAAGGTGGGGCCCCCGAACGATAGCAAAGTTAATTAAGAGCTTCTTTAACTGAGGTTTAGGGTAATTACAACTATATAATATACATATGTATATTATACATAAACCATCATAAACCATAGTTAATGGAGTTTAGAAACCAACTTTCAGCTCGGGGTTGCCCATGTTGAATGATACGTGAAATATTTTGGGATTTGCGGCCATTAACTTGACCAGCCTTGCAGAGATCTACATGGAGGGGATGTTCACTGTTGGTTGGCATGCTTGTGTCGAGTAGACTTTCAAATCAATCAACAATTTCTACCTTTGTATTTTTTTTGTCGCAAAGCTCAACATTTTTGACGGGTTCACGAGCCTTAATTAGCAGGATTGATATAAAGCGCCCCAAAAAAAAGCAAAGAATGCGAACAAATGAATAACAAATGGATGGCTTACTGGTGCACATCATCAACAAGACCAACCCATCCTGGCAGCCTTTGATAGGTCATGGACCCTTCTGACTCACCAGCTGGGATCCAAACTACAGGATCTACAGGTGAGAAGTCAAGTTACTTTTGAAACTGAATCTCACAAATCAACAGCCCAAACGTTGGACTAATCCGAAGTCACACGTGCTTAAGAATTGCTCCACTAATCTCAGGCACGCTGAGCTATTCACATCAATTGAACGGATCTGCGCAATTAAAAATCCCATTCTCAAACCAAAAGTTCAGCCATATGGAGGTTTTGTATAGATTGGGGGTACCCAAAATTTCTGATGGACAATTCCATGAAAATGGATGATTTGGGGATCCCACATGTATGGAAACCTCCATATGTTGGGGACCATTCTCCATCCCAATCCCCACTGAGCACCCAAACGACTGGCTCTTGCAGAGGCGCGCCGTGACGATTGGGCATTGGAAAGGGCCTCGCTCCGGGAATTCACCCGGAAAAATCGGTGTTTCCCTGAAGAGTCTCTGGTTTTTGCAAACATGTTGGCTGGAAAATGCATGGAATTTGCTGCATTCGGATCTTTATGTAAAGTACTTGCTTCATTTTCTTGTAGAATTCTTACTTATGATCAATTCAGTCATGGATCATTCCAGTGATCGATGGATGATGGATCTTGTCGTGGAAAGGGTCGCTTCATCTCAACAAAACATATGACTTAAAGCCATTTGGTACTCGGTCTCACACATGCAGCCGAAAAAGGCAAAAACTACAGCCTTGAAGCAGGTGCTAACTATGGTTCTGGATGAGTTCATCCTAATGCTTCACCATTTTTCGTCTTTTTTGGGTTCACCCCTGATCACTTCGGGAACGTCTGTCGTCCACCCTGCTAGCTATGTGCGACAAGTACGACAATTTTGGGTAGTTCTTTCAGTTGGAGACACCCTGTATGGTTCAAGGCTCAAACAAATCCTGACCACTTGCTGTTTTGCTTTAACCATAAAAACAATGGCGCGATATAAGTATGCAATATGTTATTGAGCCATCTTTAAGCTATGCACATTAAGCCATTCTGATGTCCCGGTTGTGCAATAATATATTATATTTATTATAATTTATATATTAAGTATGTGCATGGCTCAAGAACCAAGATGCCACTTGACCCATAAATAATGCTTTGTGACTCCGAGGATCAAACCATGAAATTTGGGGGTACACTGTGAGCTCAACCAATATAAAATATCCACCAGCTCACCATTTATTGCATCCAATTTGTTCAAATAACCCAACTTTACCAATACAGTCTAGCAATTCCCATTGTGCATCAAGAAAAAATCGATCCACCAGTAGAATTCTCCAACTTGTCTACTGTACTATCCATGATTTACCCAACTTACCTACACTTAAATCCCATAGCCTGTCCAAAGCTTCCAGAATCCACCCATGAATTGCGTGTGATTCCTATTTGAAATTCCCAGCTTCACAAATGGTCCGATTCATCAGTCACTACAGTCATCATTAACTTAAAAGTGATGATAGTTGTATATAGTTGTCACTTAAAATGATCCATTCATGGACCACCAATGACATGACCACCAGGGTCGACTAAGGTCACCTCAGCTAAGGTCAAGGCTTCCCCTTCAGCTCCGGATACTGTCCAGCGTAAGGATTGCTGCCATCCGAGCACCTGGGCTGGTCCATGGTCATTCCCCAGGTGGACCCAGGTTTTCTCGAAAGAAAATGGTCAGCAATGGTCAATGGTCAGCAAAAAAAATGGGAATGTTATGGAATGTTGGTTTCATACCATCGAAAAGTGCAGGATTCTTTCAGATTCTTGAGAGGTATATCTCTGGCGTAACCTTTCAACATCACTGGAATGGTTTCAAAGACCAGTCTGATTTCACCATCACTTGGGAAGCCCAAGCCCTGTAACTAGGGCAGCACATAGCCACGAGCTGGTGCCGACTCTACTTCGCGAAGTTGGTTTACAACCCCATCATTGATTGGGGTTTATGGATGTTTATGGTAGAATATGGTAGATATATATATATATATATGTATATAATCTATTCTGTCCTACAGTTAATGAGGGTCATGAATTAACTTACACCTCTGAAGGAGCACTGACCTCCGGTGCCATCAAACATGGTTGGATTGAAAATGCCCGAACTAAATGGAGATGCGATTGGGCAAATCATCAGAACTTCACTGAATGTTGCATTTTACAGCAAGCCACGTTTGATTACCGGAGGATGCATCCCATTAATAACCACGAATCACCATCAATAGGGCTTATTCACCATTATTAACCATTACTAACCATCATTAACCACTATCAACCATTGTTAACCATTATTCAGCATTATTAATCACCATTAATAAGGCTTATTAACCATTACTGACAATCATTAACCACTATCAACCATTATTAAGCACTATTGATTATTAACCATCATTAACCATAAAAAAACAGCACTTCCTACGTGGAACTCTACTTTTGTTCAACTTCTCTTGCACCAAGCCCTGACCCGTGCACTGTGAGACATGGCGCATGCTGGCGCCGCCTAGCCTATGCATGGCGGCCAAGTTGATAAAGACAAAACACCAACAAACGTTGTCATTTGTGCATTTAACAAGCCATTTCATCCTTATATGTAGTTCTGAAGCATTCATAAGCATTCTATATCATTCTCATGTCCTGCTCTTCGGCCTTGTAACAAAGGACCATGCGATGTGGTCCACCAAAAATGGGGCCCGTGGAAGATAGCAGATCTGTCACATGCACGAGAGTTCCACGGTGCTGCGCCTCACATTGAAAGCCATTGATCTGTATCTCCACGTCGGCCACAGATTGAAACTTCACGATCTTCAGCTTGTGCTCAGGGAGCTCCGCAAGAACCTCCACGCAGGCAACATTGATGGGCCCTTGGACTTCTGCAAATCCGCAACACGACAACCGCAGCTGCACATGCACCAACTGAGAGACCTCGCTGCACATGCACCATCTGAGAGACCTCCTGCTGTCGGAGCGCCGTAAATTGAGAAGGCTTAGGTCGATCAATCTTCTTCAGGTTTTGCAAGGATGGTAAGCCTTCTTGCCGATCCCAATCCAATGACAGCAAGACATGTGACACTTTTTCTCCACTGAACATCGGGGTGCAAATTGTTCAACCTGCATGTCAGTTGGAATCTCTCATCAAAGTTGATGGAATTATATCAGGTACAACAAGCATCTGCGAGGCCGCAGTTGTTCCTCTTGCAGAGATGCATGGTGAGCAACCTGGATCCATGGCAAAGGCAGTGATTTTGAGCGACGGGTCAACATTCTTCAGCTTTTCCAAAGCCACCATGATTGCGGTGAGCTTTCAAAGATCGAAAATTCTCTCCGTTCTCTGCATCCTTGGGGCATTGAGGTTTCGTTGATCCGAAAATTGGGTGACGATCAAAGCGGGTGTCCTGCGCTTCCAGAAATTGGTAGGAATCTTTGCAGGTCCCCATATCTCGGCATTGGATCACCAGCGAAGCAGGTCCACACCTGCAGTTGCAGTTGTTCAGTTTCCCTCTATCGTGCTGGGGGATGTCCAGGGCTCAACAAACCAATCTCATTGGAAACGAGATTTGTTCTGTGAGCCTTGGACATCACCCAGAAACAGCACCAGTGCCGGCGCATGGAGAGGGAATTGGAGGCTGATTTGTTTCGGAGCAGTGAGCGCCGTTAGAGCAGCTTGGAAGAGTTGGCAAAGTTTGGCTTCAAGAAGGAAACGTGGGTGGTGATTTATGTTGCATCTGGAGCTATAAAACACAAAAAGTATCAATACGTATTTTTTTGGACATACCCAATGCTGTCAATTCAAGCACCTGGTCAGGATGAGCAACACATTCGCAAGGCGAGGGTGGCAATCGTTGGATCAAGACCTTATAGGGACCATCTTTGTTTCGGTGTGAAAACCGAGGTAATTACTAGGGTTTTGAATGGTTTTGACCCATACCCATACCATCGAGCATTGGATTCTTAACCTAACCCCAAACAAATCTATGAATAATGAAAGGGTTGGCCATCCCCTTAATATTCAACATGACCCACAACTGGCCAAATTCTGCCAACGTCGTGATGACTCGAGTGATGACTCGAGTGATGACCTTGAGATGGAGAATGAACGAAACCTCCTGCGGGACAAGTTGACGCTGCGTGAAAAGCAGAAAGGAGCTTTTTGCTTTTCAAGCACGTGAAGTAACTGGAACAGCCTTCGTGCCAGGATCAAAGAAACTTGCAGAAGCAGAACATGGTCCATCCGGGTAAATTCAATTTGAAAAAAATGAGCAGAGCGATGCACCAGGTTCTGCTTCTGCAAGTTTGGTTGTTGTCCGAACTGAGAGGGGTAGAGTGGTAGATGAGAGCTTTTGCTTTTCAAGGTCCCGATCGAGGACCGCTGACAGATCTGACAGCTGTCTTCTGGCTGGTTGGTGGTTTCACCGAGCTGTTGCCATCCATTCATGGTGCTGCGGACACAGGGGACTGAGCCAAATCCTGCATCCATGCAAGTAGGATTGTTTGTATGATTTTATGTCCTGTAGACATGAACATTAAAAAATGGAATACTGTGCTTGGGAACACTTGGGAAGACTGGGCATCCATCCAACTTCCTTGCTTGTATGTCGGTCCTATGCACTCCTTGATTGATCGACACTTTTCAAAAATAAGATGTTGCGAATCGCCGTGTGCTGCAAAAGACTAATTTACCCATCCTGGCAACATTCAACATGGATAAAGTACGAGAAAGTATGAACACAACTCATCAATGGTCCAGTTGAATAAGCTGGTTAGAGTTTAGTACGGTAAGATATGCAATGTCATTGCAATGTCCTACCATGTTTGGTAAAGTACCCATCCCGGCGCTTTACCCAGTGACCACCAAATTCCCAGGGCTAAGTGCCAAGCTTTCCAGTATTCCAATCGCACACACCTGGCAATGGCCCTGAAAGGAACAGCTTGGGGAATCACCACTATCTATGAATAACCGAATAAATAGTCGCTTGGGGATTAGATATTCAATAGTGATTATATAGCAGTATTGGTGATTAGTTGGGGATATCCGTAGAAGAGGGATTCCATACACTAATAAGATTATGTAGGGGTACAACCAATGAAACTTACTTTAGCCAGGTATATATATATATGAATATGTACATATATAATTCAAGACCTTAATGACATCACAGAGCTCACAGGGGCATAAACACACACAATATGGGATATTGACCACTGCCGTGATAAGAGGTTCATGTTTGAGGCTGGTGAATGTGTGTTTCATTCTTGGTTTTGCGATGTACGGAAAAGAAAACAATAACCTATTAGCCGCCTATAAACCATCTATCAGTGTTTTAAGTTTACTTTAAAAGGGGCATCACGAGTATACCAACCTGATCGCGCTAGGTGTTGCTTTAAAACCATGTTTGACTTTCATCTCGTGGGAATATGTAATACTGTATGTGTTTTGTTTTTTGGTTCTCACATGTTCTCACAAAAGCCAAGTGTAACCAGTAGAAGAACAAGGCACAGTGCAAGGAAGCACAGAGTGCGACCAAACCCAAGCTCACACAAGCAGCAGAACGCAAGCACAGAAGGAAGCACCTGGTCAGCGCCTCCTCGCATAAAGAAGAAGTAGCCAAGCACCAGCGTTGCAAAACAGTACATCAGTCCCGAGTAGTAGCAGCCTCATCCTGGTTGGAAGAAGTTTCACTCAGTCCCCAAGCGCATTGGAGGTTCTTCTTCTCTGCAAACCGCAAACAACCAAGCAAGCTCCACTGATTTGTGCGTAAGGATTCTCTCCATGCGACGTGAAAATCTCGACACAAAGCCTACTTTTGACCATGCTGCCAAGTCAAAGGATCCAGCCAACTGCCAAGGTCCTACCGAGACTGGTGGAGATTAACCTGTTCCCAGTTCCCACTTCACTGAAATTCCCACATATGTTCGTCAATCTGGATCATAGCCAACTCCATTTATGTCAAGAAAAAAATGAGCTGGTCTAAAAAATAGATTGCCCCAAAATCCGATGATGTATTATAATTTCCCCATTGCAATTACAAATTTTGCGGCAATACCCGACTTTTGGACAAACCCATACAAACCCTCATCACCAAACCTGGCAAGTCTGGGGCAAGTCTAGTTTCCCATCTCTTGGATTTGGGGCCAAGGGCTGTTGAAGGCTGCGGCCACTTTCAGGATATCATTGACTGCGGTATGATGTGGGATACAAGACCTCCCTTTCGGTAATCAAACTTGAAAATGGAAAATCCTGAAATGGCAGTTTCTAGCTGGGAAAATCAAGGAACTCAATGGGGTAAATTCACTTGTCATGTTGGATTGCCCAGAGGAGGCTTCATAAAATATGAGGTCACCAAGTTATGATCCAAATTAATCCAAATGATTGATTCATTGGTCATTTTTGCGAAACCAATAGAAACCAGGGCACAAATTTGGTGGTCCTCCGCCAAACTATGGAAAATCATGGCAGATCAGTGTCATCCTGCCGATTTTCCATGCATATTGCCTTCTGGTTATTTAACATAGCCATGGAGAATCCCCTATAAAGGGAGGTTTTAATGGGAACATCATCCAAAACTAGCCATTTTCCCATGGCTATGTTAAATGACCAGAGGGTAACCACTGTGAAAGGATTCTCAGGCTGGGTCTTGATCCCTTCACCTGGGTATCAAGATTTTCTTACCAACATCGCCTCTAGTTTTAGATGGATTCCCCTTGGTTCTGCTGCCAGGACCCATCGTTCAACTTATGTATATCGAAATTGGGGTACCCTCCGACCCACACAAGTCGCTTTGAATACTTAAGACAATCCATATATTGAGGCTGGTTATTCTCAAAAAAAAAAACATCAAATTAGCCTCCAACGAGCATGATGCCCCCTGCTTTTTGTTGGGGGTTGGACAACAGTTCTTTCCTCCCAGGTGCCTCCCCAATCCTTAGCAGTTGAGGCTGCGATATGGGTGCGATTGCATGGCTTGTGTCATGGCTTGTCTTAGATAGCCTCTGATTTTTGGTCAGTTGTCGGCTGAGTGTTGCATGTCCAAAAAATTGCTCGTAAGAATTCATAGTAATTTAATATGTAATATAATACTTAGTATTAATATCTATAAATCTATATACCCAACCAAGAGATGTCATGAGGCAGTTGTGTTTTTTCCATGTTCCATTTGCACATCATACCAACAAAAGATCGTGTTCTATCTCCACAAGTGCGGAATATTGGCCCAACATACATGATTCATCACGATTCCAAGCTGGGACAACTTGTCATAATCTTGATATATCTCGGTTCTCTTCACGCCAAGAGGATGAAAGAATCTACTGCACATACACAGGCAAACGATACATCCGCGAAGACTCCAGTGAAGGTCCAGAAGCCGTTACGTCGTTACTTCTACGCATGCACACCACTTTGCCAGAACATGTAGATATGTCTGAAAATAGGGTATACCCCCAACGAAATCGCCATTCAATGGGGATAATGAGGATTGACCAATGGATTTAGAGGTACACTATTTTCACACAAACCCATGTGGACTTTGGGATATCTTGATGTGAAGTATTGGATCGGGTGGTCTTGAGTCCGTTAGTTTTGTCCATTACCTTTTCAAAACTCACCATCCCACAATCAGTTGCAAACCCTATGTGTTGCCGGTCAAGTTCTATTGCCAAAGTTCATATTGTTCCAACAATATTGATGGAAACATTGAAACATGGTAAGGCTTGCAAATCAAACCAAAGAATGAGCACTCAACAACTTACCTGGGCCATGTTTCAGCCCTAAACCTAGGATTTTAAGCCTTTGTTGATCTTTGTTGATCTTCATTTTTATTCATGTTAAGCTATGTGACGTATTCTCAAAAAAAACAAACATAATATATGATATAATATATATATATATATATATTCCCCAATAAT
Source organism: Symbiodinium sp. clade C Y103 (assembly GCA_003297045.1). Lineage (NCBI taxonomy): Eukaryota > Dinophyceae > Suessiales > Symbiodiniaceae > Cladocopium > Cladocopium sp. clade C. Next base: position 47,510 of record BGPT01002054.1, on the reverse strand, counting down.
CTGCATATGATTTATAGATATATTTATATATATATACATAATATAGGTGTATTCACAGATCCACTTCGCGTGACGATCTTCCGTAACTTGCACCACTTATCACCACTTCCATCTCGCCAAGCATCGCCCACGGTGAAGAAATGGATCTGTCAGCGGAATCCCGAGTCCCCGAAGGCTGAGTTTGTTAGTTTATAAACCCAATGAATATCCATGAATTAGAGTTTGATTGGATTTTTTAACGATTTTTAGCTGATGTTTTGAGATAGCTAAGTTGGTGAACATAACTTGGTTAACTGGGGTTTAGGGTAATTAGAGCTAGAGTCTATCAAACCCACCTTCTAAAGATTGGGGAAATCACTACGGCCATTGCCAAAACCCGATCATTGACCAATCAAGGGGCCGTCTCCCTGGAAGAAAAACTATACAATCTTAGCTAAGTTGGTTTATAATTCCACGAACTAAGGTGTGTGATAGAGGGTGAAAAATAAAACTATAATATGTATACACATATGATGTATATATATATATAGCTGGTGATCACCACCGTGCACATACTTCATTCAGGCCGGGACTCACAACGGGGGATGAGAAGTAGAAAAGCATCTTTCAGTCCTTTCCTGGGACTATGCAAGTGTTTTACATGATGCAGAATGTCATTGACAAGTTGGAAGAAGGCAACGTTTGCAGACAAATCCATAGCTTTACACTACCGGAAAAAAAAAAAACATGTGTCCAAGCAATTTGGAGGTTTCCTAAAATGGGGGTACCCCCAAATCATCCATTTTGGGCATCCCCCATTTATGGAAACCACCCGTTTGGTTGGTAAATCATCCCTTCCTCTAGTCTAAGGATTTTGATGTTACCAAACGAGGTGGCACCAGTCCCCCCAGGCCGCCTCTTCCTCATCGAAACAGGTCGAGGGCCAAGTGATGCCGTTGTAGGACTGGGCATTGGTAGGCCTTGGTCGTTGTTCCATGTTCGCCCTGGTGTTCAATTCGCAAGACCGTGGATGTACTGTACTTCTGAACAGTTTTTATCACGCTCAGGTAGTCAAACCGGGCAGGCTGGAAAATCCCCGAACACAATGGAGGTTTAATCTGAAAATCAAGTACAAATGGAGGATTATGAATTACAGTTCAGACTGGTTTACTATATATTCAGATTTGATCATAATTATTCTAAACATTCTGCACTGTGATTTTGTTCAGAATGCTCATAAGACTTTCACCAAAGTTTCTATTCATTATCACTAAAGGGTACATTGTGAAACATTTGAAATTGTGAATCTTTATGTTTAGGTTTTCACCAAAGTTCTTTATTTTCCCGAAAAAAACATCCCAAAAATCGGACGGAACATGACTTGACAGGAACACATTGGACCATATAACCTATGTGTTTGAAAAACAAATCCCATGCGTTTGATCATCCAAGCCTCGCTATCTAACACTGTTTCTGACGTCTGTCCACAAGTGTTCGTGGCTAATACATGTTCATGCAATACCCCATCATTACAATTGGATCTCCCATTTAATAGATTTAGAGGCAAACAACCTAGTTCGCGTAGATCACAATGTCTAAAAAAAACACACGTACAGTATTGAACTACCGGCCACCAGTTGGTACATCCCCATCTTTCATGATGAAAAACCTCTTTAGAAAACCCAGCTGAAACCAACATGTCTCATCATTTTTTCAGAATAAAACCCGCACTTATCACCAAGGAGGTGGTGTTGCACCCATCTAACTGTATATCTACCATGAATCCCGCCGAATTATAATCCAACTTAACTATGCACGGCGCACCCAGCCGGCAAATAAATTTAGGGAACTGTTATACATATACGAGACATATAACATCATATAACATCATATAACTAAATCTTAAGTGGATATTTAGCTGTTAATAGATGCCTACAATGCGGAGCCCCCGATTTACCAGTTGGTTATTTAACCGTTCATGAACATGAAAGTCATGAATTACCGTAAGCCCAAACGTGCAACAAGTTATGTTCACCAACTTAGTTTTCACACATCAACTATAAATCCATATACTGTAAATCCTATCCAATCCCCATGTTTCCTGGTGAAGTCCCCATCTGGGTGCTCCCGACATCCCAGGTTTCTCCGCCGGTGCGGGCATGTCGGAACAGGAGACGACGCACTTGGTCTGGCGAGGGCTGGGTATAGTTGGCCCCCGAATGATAGGTAGTTGACCAGCAAAAATGGGAACATGAATGGGATTTTTCATGAGATTTTAGCTCGCTAAGTCGATTCAGAACTCCAATCATCAGGGTTTAATGGTAGATATTGGTAGATATACGGATGTTTTTTCTAAAACAGGGATCCCCCAAATCATCCAAGACATTCGACCATGTTTTTCGGGATCCCATGGGGTCCCACATTTTAAGATATCCCATATCTACTGTACCCTGTATTTAATGGGTGCTCATCAATCAACTGACCAGCATGCCATGTTTGATTACATGAGGAAATATGTGTGTTCAGGATCAACATGTGGTAGACTTTTAGGATGTTGAGGGATCTAATAACCTTTACTGGGGTTATTCAAAAACTAATTCATGCTGTAGCTTACGGCAAGAGTCCGTAAGTTTGAAAAGTTTCTAAACTTTACGGAGGTGTTCCCGGCGGCTCGTTGTATGTGGCAAGGCTTCAAAGTTTGCTACACGGTTTTCTCCGTAGTGGCAATCGCTTGGGCCGATGCGGTGAAGTGAAGGGTCAATGATATTTGTAATTAAGCAATACCGTAAGGTTCGTCGCAAATGCCCATCCATGATGGGAAATCACTATTTTGGTAAATCATCGAAGCAAAATGGACCATGCGCAGTTAAGTCATAGCTACGTTAGTTTATTGAAAGGGGAACAGGCAAAACAGTCGTGGTTTCTCTCGAACGTTTTCAGTTGATGCGAAGACTGGACACGTGGTCGAATGGCTCAAACACTGTAGGTATCGGTTATGGCCATCCAACAAGTATGATTGGAATTACCAACATGTTTATGTTGTGTCAACCCTGGGTTGACAAACTCTGTTGGTTATATAATTAGCGGGGTCACAACAAAAAATGTGACACATGTCCATTAACTTTTGCACCTCCATAATAGCAGCAGAATAGAGATGTGTCAGTCGGGTCAACATTCAAGCAGTAAAACACACTAACCCCCTATCTTGAGGGCCCTCCAAAGAAATACGCCGTTGGTCAAGGCACACGTGGTCATGGGGGCAGCTTTCAAATCCACTGGGAAAAAAAAAAAACACGTTACCGTAGGCCAGATATTCAACATGTTCAAACTTGTAGCTAAAACATGCTAAAACTAAAACCAGCAACCTTTCGTGGCCCGAACTCAGCGAACTTGATGGGATGAAATGAAGAAACGCACCTCGGAAATTGGCCAGCACCTAGTGTTTTGAAAATTAGCAACGACACAGTTTTCAGAACAACGGCTCCAGTAGTAGTTCTGGGGATGTCAACTATTTCAAACCTCTTGGTTCAACATCTTAACCCCAGGGAAGCACCACTGGGTCATTTGAATTCATCTTTGAATGTTCTTTTAGATTCAATATGATGCCATGATTCGTTGTGCCCTTCAGCAATCAAACATGGCTTGCTGGAAAATCTACCGTCGAGTTCGATGATTTCCCTAGCTATAAACTTCATTAAGCTTCCATGCATATGTTGTTTTCCCATATTTACCAATGATCTTTCCATTGTATAAAACCTCCACGAATAGGAAAAACTGTCCATATTTTTTCGATATGTTCCAATGTGTTCCCATTGTTTGGCGGGTTTCCCGTTGCACCATGTGAGACTTGCCAAGAAAGCAACGTTTAAGCGCGCCTGGTCTGTCAACTTGTAAGGCGAAGAGCATTCCTGACCTGATCGACCCCACAATCGTCCTAGGGGAATCCAGAGTGCATGGAATCTACCCAAGAACAATGCCGATTTATACCTGATTTACCCAGGCAAATTGGACTATCATTAGAACTGGTGGATTTATGGTGGATGCATCTACGGTTGCGTGAAACTAAACCAACGTGTAATTGGGGAAACCCACAATTGCATGTTTTAGCCATTCACCATTCTTTGGCGCAACAGTCGTTGGTTCATCAAGTGTGCTTATGAGAGTTCCCTTCTGCCCACTGAAGTAGACTAACAACAACTAATTCCACCTACGGCTAGTCCAAACGTCACTCGGCCGAGAAGATCTGGGTGAACTTTGTTGCAGGATGTTGAAGGGTGGAACATGAAGGAACCCACCAAAACAATCATCTTCCAAGTTCACCTTCTGGGCAACCGCAAATTGCGGACTGCCTTGGAGGAAGGTTCAACCCCTCTTTGAAACTAAATAAGTTCAGAGGTCATTCTGGGTCTTGGGAAAGAAAGCAACATCTCTTACAAGATGTTGCTTCATTTGTCAAACTACTTTTGGGCATAACTGCGGAACATGCCGTAATGACATCTTAAAATCCCATAAACACCCTTCAAAGAAACTCGTCTTCAGCAAAGTGTTGGTTTCCTGCATCAAAAAGGGCCAAGACATCATCACTCCAAAACCCACCATTCACTAAGTTTTTTAGCAAACAGAACTGTGAAACGAACCTTCACAATGCCTATATACGTACTGTTCACTGACGATTACGTGGTTAACATCCAGACAACCTGCGATACAGTGTTTTCCTGGTTTGCCTATTGTTTCTACATAGTTCTGGACACAACATAACAAACAAACACTTACTATTATCAGCTGTTGGCTGACTCATTTGTGATAAGTTCCCAAGAAACTTGCCAAACCTACTATACACCTTAATCTCCGATCCACCTGGTAGATTAGCTTCTCAGGTTAGAAGGAAATTCAAGCGATATGATCGTGATGGCGCCTTGTGGGTTTATGCTAGAAAATTGCACACATGCGTTTGCTTTTACCTAAGTTTTTGCATTGTTTTCCAACATCATACTTGTCCAGTTGGTCCCTGGCATTTTGCATTTTGCACTTCAATTGCATGTTTTTGCACTTGTCATTTTGCCTCTCTCAGACTTGCAGTTTTCAATTGCATTTTTTCACTTGTCATTGTTGCCTCTCTCAGACTTGCATTTTTCAATTCCATGTTTCTTGTATTATTTCTCTATTTGTGTCAAGATGTAAACATCCTAGAACAAGCGAAATTCAACATCGCAAAGATATGAATAATTTCCCCTTAAGACCCTACAGGAAAGGGGCCCCTAGTTGTAAGTTGGTTTATAAGTGTTTACAATCTCATCGAACGAGAACTATCCACCATAAGTCCAATGGGTGGCCCATAGATCAACCATGTTTCGCTGCTGCCCCTTTTTTGTGGTGCTGAAACCAGCTGAAGCCTAACAGAAATCAACCCTAAATCCTCATGTGTTCTTTTTCAATCCCCGATGTTGTTGGTCGTCAAAACCCAATTTCTTACTGGAGGGTGCGGGTGCTTCACTGAATTGCTGCCAGCAGGCAGGTGGTCTGTCCTCCAGAACCTCCGCTGTAGTAGCACCTCAGTATAAAAAGACTGGGGATTTGACCGTCCCGGAGTCGCCCCCCAAAGAGGTGAGCGCCCGACAATAGATTGTTAAGATTGAGATTGTTGGTGGCTGGTAAATCCTAATAAAAACCCTTAGTAAATTGAGGTTGATTTACCCACTTGCTCATTGCTGGTTCATATCCAAAATTTCTTCCAAAGTTACATCGAATCCAGAAACTGTTGAGCGTACCAAAGGAAATTGGCTTTCACACATTTTCTTCAACCCCACTTAGTGGTGGACCGAAGCAAATCTTTGGTGGTTCAATTCCCATTGATGGCCATAAACAGTTCATGTGTTTCTTGCAGGTTTTGAATTCAAGGCTTGCTCAGTCTTAGATGTTGAGACACTCCTTGGCTTTCAGCCATCATCGCTTGATGCCTGCTCCGGGCCAGCACTGTCTCTTTGGCTTCCAGCCTTGCCTCCAATGGATGACGATGCGCCAACTTCCATTCCTCGGACTCCACCTTTTCGGCGGGCTCGAAGGTACAAAACGTGGCCATTCTTCTCAACTTTGCCTTGCAGCAAGGACTGACGAGCGCGATGACATCAACGTCGTTTGCCAGCAGCAACCGAAGAAAAAAGGCTGATGTCATCCAAAAGGATTCATGTGGGATTCATATGGATGAATGTGGTGAAGACAATGTCATAAACCTTTCAGATGATGAACATACCTCCCATTTGTAAAAATGTGGATGGTTTATTACTATATTAACCATATTAGATTGCCATTGCAAACCATACTTAGGGTCTTGTTCTGATTCATAACACGCTGTTTATGCTGAATCTGCATGATCCTCCATGAATAATAGGGTTCCTCCAAAGGAGAAAATTGGCTGGACATGTCAAAAACATGTTACACCAATTTACCGCCCTTTTAAGGCAGTGATGTACCTTTAAAAAAATAACTTGAAGCAAGCCTGTTTACTGGTGGGTAAATTCGCTTTATTATCGGTTCAAGCGCCATGTTTATTGAGTAAGTCGATATTTGCAACAGGATTGACACAAAAAAATGGAAGGCTCAATACGAACAAATACACATTTTATGCAAACTTTTTCTCGCCCATGTTTGCCCATAAACAACCATAAACCCCATTCTCCTGTCGTTGTTACTTGAAGGACCATCCAAAAATCATAGTTAGTAACCTTATACCCTTACAAGTCCCCGATTACTGGGTGAACTAACCACAGAACCACGAACCAGTTAGTGAGTATGGCGATTCCCCCAGTATAAGACCGGTTTTTGAACATATGATAACATATGTGGCTCCCCAAATGTTAATCCCACATTAGTATACAATGATCATATGTTACTGTAGATTCTGTTATTATCTCATTCAACCCATATCCCAAATGTATCCCCAAGTCATATCCTCCAAGTAGCAGCTACCCGCAGGCTGCTTCCCAGGCACTTGGTGCAGTGTCCACGCTTCAAATCGGCGGGACAGTCAATGGGTCCTGTGGCGAACCCGGCAACGACAGCTGTGCCATGCGGGGCTTTTCAAGATTGGTGGTTTTCTGTTGGTTTCTCAGTAATTACAATAACTAGAAGAAGGTTCATAATTCATAACTGTTGGATTTGATTCAGTTGTTGTTTTTCTTTTTTATGACTATAGATGACTTTTATCGGATTCATGGTGGGTATATCCATAGTTGGTTGGGTTCACAAGAATCTCACAATGCTTTACAAGCTACCTTGTATCTGGGCCAGGGTTTGTCCCATAATGATCCAAAAAGGGATGCAATACAATAGGATTCGGATACCAACCGCGAAGATATACGAGATAGCAATATGATACGGTTGGTATATCCATAATATTCCACAATATACCTACCATAATATATAACCCGTAATAGATGATCATAATAGCAATATCATATGGCTTTTTGCAACCATGGCGAATACATGTGTCTGAAAATAGAGGAGATCGAGACAAAGAGACGACGAAACCGGGGGACACACGGCCAAGGTCTGGCTGCTTATGTTCACGGGATTTCATTATGAAAAACCAAAGGGCCAATGGGTTTTTAACTGAGCCAAGAGAAATTTGATAGGAGACCATAGTTTTTATCGTCCAAACGGTTTCCTGCAAATATTCCCTTAAACAAATTCTGGGACATTCTGGGACCCTTTTAGCCTAGCTGCTTAGTCTATGTTGGAATTTCTGGCAGAACACAAATCTGTTTAACCAAGGCTAAACATGGGGTGCCTATATTTCCCAAATATTGGGGATGCAAAATCACATACCATTGCTAAGAATTCTTGTTTCAATGGATTGGATTAAGGGAAAATCTACAGGAACTATTGTTTTCACCATCAAATATAGGGGGTCCCTCAAAAGGTCCCCTTACCCTCTGGTAAACTAACATAACTATGGAAAATCACAATTTTTAATTGGTAAATCAACTATCAATGGCCATACCAATTCAATGCTTCTAAAACAATAGTTGTGGGACGAAATATGAGTCTCTTGCTCAAGGAACCAGGCCCAGGGAGTGACCTAGTTACCGCGGATGATCGCTAAAGGCGTTCCACATACCCTCTGGTAAACTAACATAGCTATTGAAGATGGCCATTTATAGTGGATTTTCCCATTAAACATGGTGATTTTCCCATAGTTATGTTAGTTTACCAGAGGGTATATAATCTTAACATACCTTAATCAGCAAGACCATTTCAAATCATCTCTGGAATGAGCCCATGATAACAATATCCCATGATTGTATGTCCCCTTGATCAAAAGCCAAACAGATAAATGATTCAAAGATACCCTTTTATCCCATCTGCACGTCGCATTAGTAGCATCCGCAGAAATAAAAAACAATAGCAGTTGAGCAATACTGCGCCGTACAGGGCCCAGCATCAAGATACTAACGACAAAAAAGGACTAAACTGAACAGATGAGACGCCCAAAGGATCTCCCGAAGGAATTTCACCTTTCGCTCCCATTCGGAAGCTCACATCATTCGGTTGCTCGTCCAAGGACGGACGCAAGATACCGCGAACTTCAAGGGTGTAATGCTCAGGAATTTCTTTCTCATAGCAGAGCCAGTAGCCTCCCCAATGCGCCACTTCCCAGAGGCACAGCGACACCATGCGACACCAAGAAGTAAACGAAAAAAAAACCTGCGCCTGAGCGGGACGACGTCCCACGGCTGCCACATGACATGGACTAGCACAACTTCTATTGCATCACCTTTTGCAGTAATTCCTATAGGCAAAGCGGCCTGCAAAAGATCGCAAGCAGTCCGCAATCCCCAGACCCCCAAGAAAATCCGGCCTGCTGGGGTATCAGGCCCTGGGGTCGTTGAACCTCCTGGGGGGACCAATGCGGGAAGAGAATGTGGGGATCAACATGCGTTCTTATATCTGGTATGGTCAGGCGTTCACAAATGTTCACAAGGGTATCACAGTATTCAGAGTCTTGACACCTCAATCGCTGCATCGAATGAGATGAAACAAAGGTGCTCGGATGACTTCAAAAATGCACGACTGGGAGTCCGCCGTAATGAAAACCTACGGGCTGTAAACATAGGGGCCGTGTCAAGCCCCTTGGTGTGGGGTTCATGCCTCAGAAATCCAGTTGAGTCAGCATTGGGAAACATATGGATGTTTCCTAAAATGAGGGTACAGTACCTCAAAATCATCCATTTCAATAGGATTTTCCATTATAATTCCATTATAAACCATTCATTTTTGGATACCACCATTTTGGGAAACCCCTATAAATACTATGAGTATTGGCCAAAATTGGAGGTCACCCTGGCCTGGCCGCCCTGGTGGTACCTACAACCAAAGTCCCAGGAGGAGCATCCCAGGAATTGTAACTGCTTAGTAAAGTTACAACCCATATATCCATGGATTGGTTAATGGGATAATGCACAGGAAACCATGGATTTTCCCATCAAATATGGGGGTTTCCTGTAAATTTTCCATTAAACCAATCCAGTGAATATATACATGGTATAACCTCACTGAAGGAGGACTTGCTGACCAGGCTTGTGAAAATGACGAAGTAGGCAGGATGATCCTCCAAGCCCCCCCCCAAAAAAATGATACTTTCACAATGTTCTACCCACCTTGAAGGGGCCAGAAAAATGAAACCACCAACCAGACGATGGTCAATGTATACATCATTACATGATGACCCATCTCCAAATCATCAAAACCCATCACGAAATCATGATCATCCCAAAATTTGTTGGCCGAACCCCCCTTAAATTCCCATTTGAATGTATCTCGATATCTTCCTTCCCAGTTTCACCCTGCCTGGTGCAGGAGTCGGTTTGTTGCTATCACCTTGGACGCGATGAGGGGGCAACGATCGGTGCTACATCCTCAGCACTGGTTTAGTACTGGATCCATCCGTTGTGGAATCCCTTCTGGGGGGTATCTAATACATTCTAATACTGTACCATCATTCCTGAGACTTCAACGGGGTACTTTCCCTTCCTATATGGGATTGTCTGAAAATGAGGTACCCTTAAATCCAATGGTTAAGCGTGGTTAAGCATCATTTGCCCCTTTGAACCCCCATTAAGTCTCATTAAGTCCCATTAAGTCCCACTAAATTCCATTAAAATCCGGGAAATGCCATTAAACCCATTAAGTCCCATGAAGTCCCAACGCATCTTGGTCTCCCTGCCACATCCGGCCAAGAGCACAGCTGCAAGGCAGCCTGCCACCGCCAGTACTGGCCGTGCCTGACGCGACCGCAGGGGCAATCAGGTATGCATCAAAAGCCGGATACCCTGGTCGAAGAGGACATTCACAATTCTACAGTTAAAGTCCTTTCCCTGTTAAAAATGGTTACCTAATGTTACCTAGTTATGAATAAGCTTAGCTTGTTATTCCATAGATATCCATAGATGGGGTTCTGACTTAAAGCCGATAAAGAGCCATCACTGTGGAATGGATGAGTAGGATATTATCGTACAGAAAATTCATGCAATACACTATTAATTTGATGAATTGTGCGTGCACAGAATGTACAAATTTAAATGAAATGAACATTTCTAGAATGGATTCGTGTACATTGCGTCTACAGGTCTTACCAAGTTCTATTTTCAAAACAATACAGCATATATCGTATCAGTATGTAAGAGAAGTTGGTATTGACCCAGACCTCAAATGGAGATGGAGTCGACTGGTTGGTGAATTGTCATGAAACAAACCGATTTGACCTACAGAAATACTGTACAGTCCACGCAATACTTGCTGTAAGATTGGCAAATGGATATGGCCAACGAAGCAAAAACTGATAGAACTCGAAACTCGGGATTGAAAGACAAGTTCCTTTTTCACGTCTGGCCAAGAACTTGGGTATATACCAATGGAGTTGCGCTACTCAAGTCGGAGAACCACAATATACAGGGAAACTCTCGGGCTGGTTGCTTCAACTATATATAGCCTCTGCACTATCCAAAACCAGCCCCTGCACAACTACACAAACTTTCCCTGCACTATCCAGAAATATGATTTGGAATCCGACATTTATTAGTGGCACCAAAATATCTCAACGTCCTCATTGTTTCTTGTTGCCAAAACAATTTGTCTTTTGGTTAAACATGTATTTTTTAGTTGTTCAATATCTTACCCCAGAAAGAATAACGACATCCTACATCAACCTATAGAATATGTTTTTGGTACTACACATTCCAAGAATCACCTGTAACCCCAAACATCAAATTATCAGTTGCGTAACCTTCAGCGTCAAACATGGTCAGTCGAAGGCGTGCTCCCATGCCTGCCACATAAGAGGCCAACCACAACGTCCTGAGGGCCGAATTCACTACATGCCACTACAAGATGGGACCCCTAACCCCTGGTAATAAGTTGGTTTATAAACCCCATGAAGTATAGTTATATAATGTTATATAATTACCCTAAACCCATAGTCAACCAAGGTATAAGCCAACTTGGCTATCTAGGGGGCCCGACCTTGTAGGGTTCCTGGAAATTGTAGATCCCACTGGGTCCCTGGAATCTTGTTTGAAACCCTGTGATGTGTTCTGCCATCCAATGCATGTCTCTTAGAGTTCGTCATAGTCATCGACTTCGAGATGCTTGCCTGAAAGGTATACAAATGATGGGAAAAAAAAAAGATTCCTGGCAATCCTTTAAAGGTTGCTTTGCAGCACACCCATGGGCCCTAATAAAGCAGGACGTTGTGAGTGGCTCTATTTGCAAGTCCTGTGGGTAGACCCTGCGGGAGATTTACGGTTGGGTTCACCAAAAAAAATAGCTAATGCCACTCAACATGAGCTAATCAATCCTTACTATATCCCCCTATAAATGCAGGTTTTAGTGGAGAAACCATCTACAAATGGTGGATTTGAAAAATGAGGGTAATTGGAAAACATGGCGATAAAGCATCGGATTTTAATAGTTGGGGTACCCTATTTTCGGACAGACCCTTGTTAGTATGCTGAGTATGGAGTATACGTAGTGTGCAACTTCCCAACATCTGAGTAAGGCTTAAGTTTTGTTGGGGGCGCATGGCAATCGGGACCCAAGAATAAGGGATCTGAGTAAATTCTCATATTCCACCGACCTGAAACTGCTGGGCTTTACTGGTGGTAGTTACCCTTAAGAACTTAAGAACCACAAATTTATAGTGACATCGCAGTGAGATTGTTAGAATTTAACCAGGCAGGATAATACCCAATATGAACAACAAGCCTGGCTTGGGTCTGAATTTGAGCCACGAAAGATTTATGTGTATCACATCCAATGGGATACGGGTTGGTGAATATGCATCCCTGTTGTGGTTTAGAATTTCCTCGGTAAACCGGGTTGAATAAACCGCTGTACGCAGCAATCAACAGATGTAATTTGCAATGATTCAATTTCGCACCCATAGACGTGCGGAAACTTGAAGGATGCCAACTTCTTCAGCCCAGCGGCGATGTTGCACAGATGCTTTGCACACAGCTTGAGATGATCAAAACAGCAGTAATCACCAGGCAATGGGACATGCTCAGGGATGCAGGTCCACTGATCAAGTGTGTGTATGGCAAGCATAGGGCTTACATATATAATCATACGGCAAATGCCTGGGCTTTGCCCGGAACTGCAACGACAACGGGACTCAGAATCATCATCATCATGATCATCCTAAATACCATTGTTTATCTTCCCAATTGAATGTAAAGTTTAACGGGGGTGGGATTTTATATTCCTAAATACCCTTGTTTATCTTCCCAATTGAATGTAGAGTTTAACGGGGGTGGGATTTTATATTCCTAAATACCCTTGTTTATCTTCCCAATTGAATGTAGAGTTTAACGGGGGTGGGATTTTATATTCCTAAATACCCTTGTTGATCTTCCCAATTGAATGTAGAGTTTAACGGGGGCGGGAATTTATATTCCTAAATACCCTTGTTGATTTTCCCAATTGAATGTAAAGTTTAACGGGGGTGGGATTTCACATTCCTAAATACCCTTGTTGATCTTTCCCACTTGAATGTAAAGTTTAACGAGGGTGGGAATTTATGTTCCTAATTCGTTGAAACCCTGTTGATCTTTCCCAATTGAATGTAAAGTTTAACGGGGGTGGGAATTTATATTCCTAAATACCCTTGTTGATCTTTCCCAATTGAATGTAAAGTTTAATTGGGGTGGGAATTTATATTCCTAATTCGTAGAAGCCCTGTTGATCTTCTGCATTGAATGTAGAGTTGCATCAACATTTGTTTGGGAATGGGAAACCTCTAGGCTGCAACGCCTGGGCAAAGCCCAGGCGTTGCGCGTAATCATATATATATAGACGCATATGGGTATATTATAAGTTATGATAGGGGTCATATCAGTTCTATCAGTTCAAGGTATTTCCCTTTGGGACTGCCAGTCAACCTGTTGCTGGCAATTGCAGATGCTCATGCACCCATTCCTGTATCCCGCATTCAGTTGGTAAAACCATGAAGTGGATGGAAGAAATCCTGCACTAGTTGATAGATGATTTATCCCACAATAAACCCATTATATCCCATTATATATATATACAGTGTTTCCTGGTTCCCAATAGTTACCAACCGGTGCAGGATTTCGCAACCATCCACAGTAGGTTCTGATCCATTCCCATGGGAAATTTTGGGGTACCTCGTGTGCAAACCCATACGGATATGGCATGATCTGGCGACCAAAAACGTGATACGAGTACCTGTTTGGACCCGCAATAGGTTGGCCTATTTCTTGCAGTATCAGTGTATGTATTGTACTCCTTAAATCTCCACCGGCTTTGCTTTATTTTAATATATACAGATATATACAGTATATATATATATATATACAATATCAATATATACAGTATATATATATATATATACAATATCAATATATACAGTATATATATATAATATCAATATATACAGTATATATATAATATAATATATAATATAATATATAATATGATATATAATATATTATATATATATATATAGATAGCAACATGAGTCACCACCTACATCAATTTTCCCGGGGAATTAACGTTCATTTACCTATTTTCGTGTTCAGAAGGTAAGGTTTATCCCCTCAACCGAGCCAGGTTGTAACGCCCTCTTTTTGAGCCGCAGAGGTGGCGATGGTATGACCAATCCTCACCTCAGCGACCGTTCTGGAGCACTGGTTGCCCACCATGGGTCTACTAATGATGGGCAGTCTTAGATACAGAATTTAGATACAGAATTTATCATTTTTTTTTGTAAAAACAAGAGATTACATTGCTGCATGCTTTGCTGCATGTATGGCAAGCTAAAACTATATGAAATTGCAAATCTAGATAAATTGCAACAATCCTTAACCTGGAAGGTTCTGCCATTGTGGGATAGTTACGTCGGCAAATCCAATTCCCATCATTCCATTGACACAGAGCATCCTATATCATCCCCGCAATGGGAATCCTTTTCATGGGATAAAATGGGTACCCTCCCCCATTCCCATCGCCCAAGGACTGGTTGTACAATCCAAGTTCTGACCCATATGTCGTGATGCGTGAAATTGCACCCTTTTGATCATTTGCTGTGTGCAAGCATGGCAGGGGGAGGTTGGTAAGTTTGGCTGGCAAGGCCTCCTAAGTGAATTGTCCCATTGCACTGAAGCAAGTCTGAGAGATGAGTGGGGATCATCTTTCCAAGTAGCTTGGGAAACAAAACTACTGTGCATCTGAAACCTCCTACTAACCACTTCTTGGCCACGTTCCTTCAGATTTTTGTTTGATGGCTATATGGCTATACGGTTGCTAAACTCCACATTTATCGTGTCTCTCACCATGGGCTCTATATTGTATCCAAGATTGTTGATCAATCCGGGGTTGACATGAAATGGACACAAACATGTTCATGCCATCCAATTCTCTGACACAAGGTTCCTGATACGCAGCCAACATATATAATATTATGTAATCATATATAAGTTTTGAGATGGTAAAACCACTCTTTCATCCCCCAAACAGTTTCAGTAAAGTTCTGATCAACCCGAAAGATGCGGAAACAAAATCACACTATGATTATGTTGATTTTGTAAAGTTTAAACATTACGATATATTACGTATACATCATATCACGATTTCTTAATTTAAAATCCTGTAAATCGTAGCCGCCCAACTCGCCATCGTTGGTTTATTTGGACCAATTACGTTTTCTTATATCCTCAAATCGAGAAGCTGCCTCTCCCAAAGCTGACCCTGCAACACAAGAGGCTGTTCCCCTGCTCCTCAATGGGGTATCCCAAACCCAAATGGCGTTATCGCGTCAATACTTAAACATATCGTTTGGGGATGATTCTGTGGTACCTCCATTCTCAGACCAAAACACCATCTAGAGATCCCGGTTCACAGGTTATTGATTCGTGTGGGGCTTCATATTAGAAGTATTTATGTATTTGATATTGGGTGGAAGGGACTTTGTCTTGTGTCGTACTTTTTTCGTGATGCGCAAGAGAGGATCAGCACTTTGTCCACATCTATGCTACAAAAATATACAAAAAATATATTCACGAAAATCTATCACACTACAAATAGCTGAGCTGATGTTGAACTCTAGAGCTGTCACCACCAAAGTCTTTAACACCCCAGGTAACGACTGATCCGTCTGTCAAGATGGCGGCAAATGCAGAAGATGTAGCCTGAATTTCCTGCACGTTCTTGAGCTGATCTTGAACTTTGCAGCTGTCACCGCCCCGGTGTTGAGCGCCCCAGGTAAGGACTGATCCGTCTGTCAAGATGGCGGCAAATGCAGAATATGTAGCCTGAATTTCCTGCACGTTCTTGAGCTGATCTTGAACTCTGGAGCTGTCACCGCCCCAGACGTGCTCGCCCCAGACAACTACTGATCCGTCTGTCAAGATGGCGGCAAATGCAGAAGATGTAGCCTGAATTTGCTGCACGTTCGTGAGCTGATCTTGAACTCTGGAGCTGTCACCGCCCCAGTCTTGAGCGCCCCAGGTAACCACTGATCCGTCTGTCAAGATGGCGGCAAATGCAGAAGATGTAGCCTGAATTTGCTGCACGTTCTTGAGCTGATCTTGAACTCTGGAGCTGTCACCGCCACAGTCTTTAACACCCCAGGTAACGACTGATCCGTCTGTCAAGATGGCGGCAAATGCACGACATGTGGCCTGAATTTGCTGCACGTTCTTGAGCTGATCTTGAACTCTGGAGCTGTCACCGCCACAGACTTGCTCGCCCCAGGCAACGACTGATCCGTCTGTCAAAATGGCGGCAAATGCAGAAGATGTAGCCTGAATTTGCTGCACGCTCTTGAGCTGATCTTGAACTCTGGAGCTGTCACCGCCACAGACTTGCTCGCCCCAGGCAACGACTGATCCGTCTGTCAAGATGGCGGCAAATGCAGAAGATGTAGCCTGAATTTGCTGCACCTTCTTGAGCTGATCTTGAACTCTGGAGCTGTCACCACCCCAGTCTTGAGCGCCCCAGGTAACGACTGATCCGTCTGTCAAGATGGCGGCAAATGCACGAAGTGTGGCCTGAATTTGCTGCACGTTCTTGAGCTGATCTTGAACTCTGGAGCTGTCACCGCCACAGACTTGCTCGCCCCAGGTAACCACTGATCCGTCTGTCAAGATGGCGGCAAATGCAGAAGATGTAGCCTGAATTTGCTGCACGCTCTTGAGCTGATCTTGAACTCCAGAACTGTCACCGCCATTTTCTGAGTTGCCCCATGTGGCGACCCGGTCACCTCCACAACACCACACAGCGAAAGCTGCGTCTGTTGCTGCCACTTTGGGCTTTTGCGCAACAGCTGTTAGGTGGTCTCCTTCTTGAATACCTGCCGCTTGCAGAGACTCCATAGGGTCGGTTAAGGCGCGGCCCTTCTGTGTGACGAGCCTCAGGAACCCCTGTCTGAAAGATGTTTGAACCCGAATTTTCAAGTCCCCGACCGTGGAGTGGTGCGGAAGCGACAAAGTCATACTCGAGCCGCTTGGGAATGATACGTTGAGTCGAAACATTTCGTCCAAGGAACAAGACTTTTTTTCAATCAAACCATTGATGCCTTGAGCCAAAAGGGCAAGTACATACGACGCTGATCATGTGCAGGAATGTTCAAGATTTCCTTCATCAAACGACAGTCGCTCCAAAACTCCTCCTAAAACAGCGTGGACAAAACAATTTCTAGCCATGTCCAGCAATTCTAGCCTATGATTTTCAGATGTGGGGGATGAAGCGGGTTCTTCTGCTTCCAGTTTCCCAGAGGGTCAAGATTGCTTTGTCCCAAAAAAAAAATGACAGCCCCAATTTATGGCCATCAAATAGTTGGGAAAGTGATGTTCTCAACGTCGACCGTGGAATGGGGTGTTCCATTTTTTTAAGTGACGAAATCACATTTATGAGAACCTGCAAAATCCTGGATGTCTTCGTTTGATTTTACAAGTTCATGTTAAGCACATTTTAGGTCCCATAATTCACATATGCTTGTAATGAACAAGTATAAATTACATTTAATTATAAGTTAGTTAGTATTCTAATTAGTTACAATTTCAGCTATAAACACTGTTTAATGATTTGTTCGTATTTTTAGTCTACGCTTAACATCGGTTAACTATAAATTATTGAATTTCATAATCCACTCCGTAACTTGGTGAGAAGGACAACGACAGGGAGGTGGCGGTTGTCATCCCTTTGGAATGCCAAAACATCTGCTTGAAACCTAGCACCCTCTGCTTTACCCTATGGCTTAATGGAATTTTATAGTTGTTTTCTAAATCAGTAAAAACATGTCTGGATCTGATTTTACTGGAATGTACTTCTATATGTATATGCTATCCCCCTATACACCTACCTTTTTGATCCTTTCTAGTAGTGTGTGGTCGATGACAAGGAAAAGAGAAATTACTTTCTTCGAGTGATCCCCACCATGAATGTGATACAGATTTTGACATTCTTTCTGGCAAAACTTTCTGGCAGGGAAGAGGAGGAGAGGACAACNCCTCCTCTTCCTCTTGGCATTCTATCTGACATGTTCTCTGACATATGCTCTGCCATTCTATCTGACATATGTTCTGACATTCTATCTGACATGCTTTCTTGGCATTCTATCTGGCATTCTTTCTGGCATTCTATCTGACATTTTATCTGGCATTCTATCTGGCATTCTATCTGGCATCTAGTCTGGCACTCTTTCTGA
>BGPT01002054.1:410-22891 GCA_003297045.1 Symbiodinium sp. clade C Y103 | reverse complement strand
TGAGGTTTCAAGCAGAGAAGCAGAAAAGAAAAAGGCACAGAAGCAGAGAAGCAGAAAAGCAGGAAAAGCAGGAAAAGCAAAAAGCGGACAGGCAAAGAAGCAGAAAAGCAGAGAAGCAGGAAAAGCAAAAAGCGGAAAANCAAAAAGCGGAAAAGCAAAGAAGCAGGAAAAACAGAAAAGCACAAAGGCCAAAAAGCAAAGAAGCAGAAAAGCAGAGAAGCAGAAAAGCACAAAAGCAGCAAAGCAGAGAAGCAGAAAANAAGCAGGAAAAACAGAAAAGCACAAAGGCCAAAAAGCAAAGAAGCAGAAAAGCAGAGAAGCAGAAAAGCACAAAAGCAGCAAAGCAGAGAAGCAGAAAAATAGCAGAAAAGCACAAAAGCAGAGAAGCGGAGAACCAGGAGACCCAAAAAAAATCCAAAACCTGTCCCAAA
The DNA here is from genome assembly GCA_003297045.1 of Symbiodinium sp. clade C Y103. Taxonomy (NCBI): domain Eukaryota; class Dinophyceae; order Suessiales; family Symbiodiniaceae; genus Cladocopium; species Cladocopium sp. clade C. The sequence goes on along the minus strand of BGPT01002054.1, from coordinate 22,460 downwards.
AAAACATCCAAAAATAAATGACCATCTTTTTTTTAATCATCCAAAGACAGGGATTGAACAAACAAGATAACTGCTTCGATCATTGTAATACTGTCAACAGGTGAGGGGTTGAACAACAGGAAGCTATAAACAAACATAAATATATGGGCCCCAAATGGAGCACTAGAGCTAGCTCGGAATCAAATTGTACAAAGGATCAAGTCAATTGGAGAACTTCATGTTTACTATTTATGGCTACAGGGTGGTGTAGCAAAAGATTCATTCAGGTTGGTTTCCCCAACTTGTAGCTCCGGGGCAGCAGATCCAGGGAGCCAAACAAAACTAAGTCACATTTAGGTGTCCGCAAAAGAGGCAGAACTCCTGGAACCTGCAGCCTTTGCAATGATTTGCTGCCTGAAAATGAACATGTGAGGGGGGACTCCTCTTTCAATTTGCTTTCACTGGGCGGATGAACTGTTATGAATGGAGGGGAAGATGTACAAGACACACTGAGAAAAACATGTATTTGTGCAATCATGATCTCAAGTTTTCGTAGGTTTCCCTTAGTCCTGTCATGCTTCCCCGCCAATCTCCCACCATCTGCATCCAAGTCGCCGTCTCCCTTCGAAACATCGGCATTGGTTCCGTTGCTTGCCGTGCTCCGCCGGGTGGCCGGAAGGGGCTGCCACTCTGAAGGATCCTGGTTCGAACTTCCATCAGCAGCGAAATTTTTGGGGCACCACATTCATTCGAGATGCAATTCCACTTAGTATCGGTACAGTGTATGGTCATGGTATGGTCATGGTTATATCATGTTTTGGCTTCTTATATCCCAACTTTCCTAAGGTTGTTGCCGTGCTCATGTCCATTTTTAAGCCCAAGTGTACCCCAAAATTGCTGGGCAGGAAATGTTGCTCCTCTCCGGTGGTTCAAATTCCTCTGTTCCCGTGGGCATAGATCGACCCTCTGTGGGACCCCTTCCTGTCCTGAAACCAGGTCCACCAGGCCCGCATGTAACGCTGAAAGAAGTCCTGGAGGCTGATGATAGATATGGACAACATTGGAAAGCCAATGGATTTGCAAAGAAAGTCTGTAAGTGGTGGATGTTCCATATCTATCCATTTATCTATGCTATCATCATCTGTATAGGTCCTAAATGGTCCTAATCTAGGGTGAAGTTGGGGTGAGGTCGTTGTGTTTCAATCAGGTCAACGAGATAAAAACCTCTCCAAGATGGGTGGAGCGTGAGGAATGGTAGATCCCGATTTTGCTTCGATCCATGGAGAGGTATCAGCAAAGACACATGTTCTTGTGGATGAAATGGCTCTTGCATGAGTGATAGGATATTTGAAGAACAGAACAGGACATTTAATTAAAACAACATGTGTGACCCGTCAACATGTTTCCCCAGCAAGTTTGATGGCAAGACAATAACCGGCAACATACCCAAAAAAATCAATAAAAATGCTTGCGATTTTATGAGCACCTAATTGCAGGGATTTCCTTGAAAATTCCCTGAAGTATCGAACGAATGGTTATAGCTTGTCTCAGTGTAGTAGAAGGGGTCATGCCTGCAATCATTTGCACCATGGACATTGACCCAAGCAAGGCTGTACAGTCAAGATAGTGATACAGTACCTTTCAATGATACGAGGTGGGGATATGGAATGACACCAAGTTCGACCCTAAAACCTATAGGGTTTGACCTTTAACAAAAGGAAGTCAAGGAGGCCTTCCGACATGAAAATGCAACCTAAAAAAATGAAGGGGGCATAATACAACTTGTTTTTTTTGTTCATTTTATCATTTTCATTGAAGCTACAGTCATTCCGGCATTCACTAAAGATTCCAAACAAATTGTTGCGAAACAAAATCCTGGTACCCTTCTGCTCACATCAAAATAGGTTTGATGATCATCCACCTAAGTATGGATGGGTCATACCTATGAAATAGCCTAGTTGGGGGGTTCCTAAAATGGGGGGTTTCAATACTCAAATGGTCAAACCGTGAGTCAAACCTTCATATAGCAATTCGTATATCATAGTATATAATAGTATATGCCATGAATTTCCCATGAAATCCTCATTGTTGATGGCTAAACCATCATCATATATATGTTTCAATTTCTTATGGAATAGCTTTGACTCAAACTCCGGATACCCAAAGCCAGTTCCAGGATCCTGCCCCGGAAGTTCAGCTTCAGGAAGAAGAACCTGCGGAGCTTGGGGATTTCGTTGCCAAAATTGGTATGATATGTTGATCAAATCTCAATCTTCCCATCCAAATCCAATCCAATCTCATCTAATATAATCGCATCATCTATCTCATCCAATCTAATTCTGCTCCAATCTATCTACCTATGATATCCTATGGCATTATAACTCGATCACATGCGGCTAGATTGCAACAATTCACCAACCTGAAAAATGCTCATTCTGGGGATGCGCCCACAAACGAAAATTCACCTATGGTGACGTCGTGGTGAGGTGGTTATGATTCACTCAATTGCAGTTGTCCTCCCCATGGCATCGATGTGTTACACCACTTTTACCTACAAGACTGAGTGATGATAGAGGAACAACTGAATGTACACAAACTAGACCCCGAATTTACCTGCAGTTTGCGTGGGTATGTGAACGAACAAGTGGATTAAATACCATGAACCATTCTTATGTGTAGCATTGTGTAGCTATAGAGCAAATAGGAGTCTAGGCTTAGCACCCTCCCCCCTTGCCAAAGGAAAACGATCTAAAATAATATGTTAATAGGATTTGACTTTCTATTTTTTTTTTGGGGGGGGTCATTTTTCTTGACTGGCAACACTTGGCCGTGCCTACTTTGGCTTACATCGAGGGTTCCTGTTTCCAAGGGATTCTCCAACGCTTTGTTGTTTCTGAGTTCACTATTATAAAGATAAACATTAATATTATTAATGTGTATATATATCATAAGTTGCAACCATGTTGCTTCGTCTTGGTCATTCATTGTAGGCTCCAGCACATGTGCCACGGTCAAAAGATGTTTTTTTTTTTTCTGGGTCATATGTCATCCATCCCATCACGGGAATCCTTACATTGGCAACAATAAATCATTGGGGAGATGAATATCCCCATTCATGGGTGTATCATCCAACTTTTGATTCTAGTTGGTATATCCCGAAAATATCACTATCACCATTCCATTCAACCCTTATGTTAATTAGGATCTATTTAAACGTATAAATCCACCTTTTGACAATGTTTTGCCCATGGCACATATGTGTTTCCGCACCAATGGCACAGCGCTTGCCACGTTGCCGCCTCAAGCAGTTCGATGTCAAGAAGTTTCGCCTGCGGCGATTGGGAAGTCTGATGAACCAGCAGGTGCCCTTCAGATTCTTGAGTTGGTGCATTCATCTGTGTAACAATCTCCGAACAAATAGAAAATAAGTTACCAGTTCACCACTCTTTTAGAAAGATATATGTTTTCTTTGTATTTTTTTTGGGGCTGCTTGCGAATAACAATGAAACAGGTCAGCTAGTTTCCCCAATAGGAAATCATCCAAAATTATATCCATATCCAAATCAAGAAATTCAGGGATAGGTTCATTTAGCAAAGGAGAAAGTGCAGGAAATCATTGGTTTTGCATGTTCTCAGTTCCGAAAAAGAGGCGGTTGAACCACCAACTTGATTCATTCCCTTTGAAAATGGGCCAGGGGGTACACGATTGCTAGCGAAAACCTGCCAACCTCTCATGCGATGGGCCATCTTGAGAGAACACTACCACTGCCTCTGGATTATGATCATTTGCCGGCCTGAAAATAATCCATTTGGGGATGATTCCCCCAATGCTAGCCATCACTTGGAGGTCACAATCTGGGCTTCAAAATTTTCACCCAGACTGCGAAAGAAAAAGCCGGAGCAACCCAACCGAGCCATGAAAGCCATACCCGTTCCATACCCCGTTTTCCCATCAAATTACAGTATAGTTGATTAGTAAAAATGGTTGTGTCTTGCCTCCTGTCAAATTGTATCACTTAAATGTTGCTTTGGCTTTGGCAAAATCAATTCTACGCACTGTGCCATAAGGTTTGCCAATCCCAATGCTGTGCTTGCCATCCTGCTCTCGGCGTGTTTGCATTTTGAAGGGAAAGCATTTGGTGGACGCAAAGCTGCTGGTTTCCCGATTTTAACCTTCTTACTGTTGCGGATTGAGTGCATGTCTTTCGCGTACCACAGTCCAAACGACGCTAATCAGTCGTCGTCTTTGAACCCTGTCGTGGCTCGTGTGGCGGGAAGGTGTTGGAGAAAAAACAAGTAATATTCCTTTCATGGGTTCGTTCAATAATCACCAAACCAATTACTCTCCAGCAAATTAACATTGACCCTGCCAAATAAGGGTTGGCAGATTAATTTCTCCACTAAAAAACATGATTTTCAGGATCTATAATTAAATTAGATGAATTTAGCATAGGATAGCATAGGGTAGTATAAATCCCTTTATTGATCTTTATTGGCCCATCAACAGAGGTGTTGTCAATAGCTCATAACTGGACGTGGATTCCCCGGCGGAGTACCTCGGGGGCACCCACGGCGACGAGGCAGCGCTCCGACAAACGCATCGAACCTTGGGAGTTGGTTCTGTCCCAAAATATGGAGGTTTCCTAGAATAGGGGTACCCCCAAATCATCAATTTTAATAGGATTTTCCATTATAAAGGCGTTTCGGCTGAGGAGGGTTTTGCACAGATTGCCCCCCGGCCGTTCACCCTAGTGGGCTTCGCCATTTGCCCACGGGCTGCTGCCAGCACTGTTCTTGGAGTTCTTCGTCTACGGGCGTTTCTTTGGCAGTGTCTGTGCTGGGGTCCCAGCCCCGTAAAATTTCCTGGGTTTTACAGCGGCCTGGCATTCATTTTCTTGGACCTCACTAAACTGCTTCGCGCTGGTGGGTCCATCAATTTTGACTTGTTTTGATCTATTCTGGCTGGCCTGCTTATTGGTTGACTTTGTCCCAATTTTGCTCCCACCTTGAATATTTCTTTCTGTAATCGCTGGATTACTTTGACTTCCTATTGTCCTCTATTCATCACCTGTTGGGATCGCGGTGTATGAGTACGGCATTAGTGAACTTCCTGTTCCGGATTTTGATCTTGCATAAGTGCATCGCACAGTTCTCACAGCTTGTGGACATTTCTGATATTGTCTCCTTGCACCAGTTGGTCATCGACAACGGCAACAGATACGCAGCGACGAGCACAACGCCGACAACGTGCTACTGCTCGATTCCTTTGGCATCGGCATCGGTCTGGACAGCAAGTGCTTTCTTCGCATCAATTGCTGAAAATTCATCGCATTCTGCGACAACATCATTCCAGAGATTGGCAGTTTTTGACACGCATTGCCCAAGCGGCAAGAGTCATGGCTACCAACAGACCACCCTGGAAGTGTATGCACTGCCGACAGCTATGCAAGCATTCCATGCCGACGTGCCCTCGGTGCCAACTCCCATGGCAAACAGCTATGGACAGAAGCTTTGTTCATGGGCAGAAGCAACATTCAGTATCTGCACAAGCTCCTCCGGCTGCGCCCTATCCAATGCCACAGCCCTCATATGCGCAAAGTTGGCAGCAGGATCAGCAGGCATGGGGGCAACAATGGAATCGACCTCGTGCCAAGAGTCGCACCCACACCCCCAGAGGTCGTCGACAACGAAGTGCATCACGAAATCAAGATGGCACTGGCCCTGGCCCTCCACAAGTTCCCATGGGGCCGCAGGTGACCGCAGGCAAAGGTGTTCCACCACCGCCTTTACCGCCACCATCCATGCCTTGGAATGGTTTTGGACCAGGTGCCCCTATGATGATGATGCCAGCGCCTGCTCCATCGGTTGCACCAATGCCTGCACCAATGGCGATGCAGATGAATCAGTTTCCTCAACCACCAGCTCCTATGGGAGTGACTGGCATGACTCCTGCACAGATGGTGTCTTCTGCTCCAATTCCCTCTGCTTCTCAACTCGATGCAGAACAAAGGGAATTTATAGACATGGCACGAGCGCGGCAGATGGAACTACCTGCGGACATGCGCCAAAAAATGCAGAAGATTACAAAGAAGGAAGGAGCGCGTGCGACAAAGGATTTCCATTCCGCCGTCAAGAATCAAGGATTTGCTCGATCAGAGTTAGAAGAAGCCTTGCAAGCCAGATCAAATCTCATTTCGGAATGGCGGACTTTTATCCAGAATGCAGTTCGTACGTGGCAAGAATATGCAACCCTCTTTCAACAGCAGGAAACCGATCTGCAGAAGAGGATTCAGGAGGCGCAAGACAAGTTCGATGCAGCCAAAGTTCAAGTGGAGGAATCTCGAGTCGAAGCAGGGAAAATTACTATCGAGATCAAAGACGACGAGGAGGATGTTCCCCGAGAAGGCATTCATGTGCAAAAAGCATCCGATCGCATTCGGGAGAGCCTGGAGCATCTCACGACTTCCTTACAGGCGCTCGACGAGCAGGCCGCCAAGATCGAAGTCGAGGAGACTGCAGCCAAGAGGGCGCGCACAGTTTCCCCACAGCCTTCCGAAGTGGATATGGACAAGGGCGACGCCTCTACTACGGCAAAACGGCATTTTGCCTAGCCCGGCTGGGCATGACATTCATGTATGACAGCCAAGGGCTTGCGCGCCATTGGGTATCTGAATCGGATCCCACTCTTATGAAATGGAGTCATCGAGCCCTTCTACGTGATGAATTCCTTTCTGAGTGGCAAGCCCGAGATACCGCTGTTCATCTAGCCATGGAAGTCGTCTATGACAACGAAATTGCAGCATTACCGAGAACCTGTGGGTTTGCTGTCAATCCTTTAGTTCCAATTGCTGAAACTCGTGATTCTGTTCTTCTGCGCCGGAGAAACAAGGGACTGCATGTGGGTGTTGCAGATCATCTTGACCTTCTTCTTGGTTCTGAAGACGAACTTCGGATGTATCAGAGATCGCTTTGTGCTGACTCCTTCGCATGTGGACTTACGCCTTGGAGTCAGAAGCATTTTCCTGATGATCTTGTTCCAGTTGATCATCACAATCCTTCAGTTCCTTTTGGTGACCCAGGTGATCCCCGTGCTCCCATGTGGTCTTTTCTTTCATCTGAGATTGATACCTACTGTTGTCCTATGTACACAATTGGTTCAATGATGCAGTGTTCGGAGGGAACGATTGTCCTTTCCAATCGTATGTCAGAGGATTCTCCACATGTTTCTCCGATGTCTTCTACCAGCTCTCAGTCTGGAGACACTCATCGTTTGGTACCTGAACCGCCCTGGGCGCCGTGTATTTGGCATCTCCTACGCAATGATGGTATTGTTGAGGACGAGATGGAGGGTCCCGTGGTATATGTGACATCCTTCTTCATCAGCCATCATCACCAGCTACGATGCGATGAACCGCGGCCTTTGAGGTTCGATGTTGATTTTCGTGATTGGAATCGTGATGTTCAACTGGTATGGGAAGATGTTATGGATGCTGCTGCTCCCTTTGACATCATTCCAGTTCAACCTGAACCTCCGCATCTGGCATTTCCAGGCACTGTCGCCACGGTCATCATTCAGCAGCACCACGTTCCCCATCGAGTAGCCTGCTTGACGACAGCGGTCTACATTGCTGATCCTCGCACTCACTTCAGTCAAGCGGCACATTCTACAGCTCTGGCCCTTGATCCTGATGATGTTTTTCGCCTGGCACGCACTCTTGAAGTTTGTCAACAACGTCACCAACATGGATTTGGTCGATGTACTATCTCCATTGGCGCTCGTGCTTTGCCAGATGATCAACCAGTGCCTCTGCACTCGGGTCTTGGACTTACGATTCGTGTGCCGGCACAGATGAGTGATGCAGAATTGGAAACCAATCTTGTGAATCGAATCGCTCGACACCGTGCACATCGTGATGGTGATGCCTTTGATCCAGGTGAACCTGACCATCACCCAGAAGACCAGCACCCTCTTCCAGATGACGCCAATCGAGATCCAGAAGATGCCGTGTCCTTTATGGCACGTCGAGCAGCTGCTCCTGCTTCTCCTTCTCCTTCATCCAGTTCCAGCAGATCAGCTTCTGAATCATCTATGGATCCAAGTTCATCTCATTCCTCAGATCCACCCACATGGTTGTCTACGGTGGTGTTTTCGACTGACGGTCGTTCATTAACCGTAAATCTACCTTGGGGATTTCAAACACAGATGATAGCTGTTTCAGCTCGTGCCTTCATGCTCTTTGAGAATGAGATTATTCGCATTCATCGTGTTTCCAGCCAGCCTCATGATCTTGTCCAACTTGGCCTTCAATGTGCCATTCTTCAGCGATCTGATGCTGTCCGGCCATATGCTTCTTTTCGTTTGATTCTTTTTGACGTGGAGGTCTATGAAGATTTTGCCATCCAACCTGCGCAGCTTCGCCGCTTTGCCAGATGGGCTCCCTCTCGAATGACTCCACGGTCAATTATGAGACTCCTTGGACTTGAACAACAATGTTTGAATCCTCGTTTGCGATGCACTGTGTGGTACAACAATGCCATTCAGCATCTTTGGAGCTCATCACTGCTCATCCTTGATGATGGAGATTACATCAAAGTTTTGGTACGCAATCCACAACTGGTTTGTTCTGCGCCTATGGTGGACACATCTGATGTCTCATTTTTGACCCAGCTTCCATCTCCTGGCTTCCTTGTTAATCCTGATATTGTTTGCCCAGAGCGCCTAACAGATGCATTGGTGGCTCACGATCATCGGCCTGGGCTTCAATTCAGTTTTACTGATGCCTTTCTCCAAGCAGTGCGGCTCTTTCAAGAGACTGCTACTGATCTTCCTGATTTTTCTGACGATGAAGACAATCTGGACGACATGCCTCCTTGGATTCGTGAGTTGTACTCCACGTGGCACAGATTGGCCGTTGTTGGCCCTGGTCATGTTGAGCGTCTTGCTCGTCTGGAAACTTGGTTTTCCGATCATGTCAATCTTCAGCAATCTCACTACACTCGGATTGCGATTCTGGGTTCTGACATCTCTCACTGGGAGCGTCAATTGAAGCTGCTGTGGCGCGATCATTTGATTCCTGACGCCCCGTTGGAATTTCATTTGGTGGATCCATTACCTGAAGATGCTGCCTCGCAAGTGATTGGCCAGCTTCTCTTGGTCCAAAGGCCTGACAGGTTCCAACGGTCGATTATCATTTCAACATATGATAACTGGTACGACAGAGGCATGGCCCACTCGCAAGCCTATGTGACTGTGGATCGCATCGACCTGCATAGTGTGAGATGGGTTCTGAATGCTGAAAGTGATTGTCCTCCCGAGCAAGCTCATCATGTATGTGCACTTTTCTTCGGAAGCCGGCAAATGGCTGATCACGAGCGCATGGTGGCACGTCATGGACACTCCTTTCGCTTTCTTATACATCGGCGCTCTGTGGACGAGCTGTCCAACATGACTGACATGGATGATCAGCAGTTGTATGCTCGTCTTCAACACCTTTCTGGCCAAGGCCCTTTGTCCCCACAAGCAGCCCTGGTCATTACGTCTCCAGGATGGATTCAGGACCTTCAACGTGCATTCAATGAGTTTGCCTTTGTGGAAAGGATTGATGAAGGTGCCATTGCCTATCTTCAGACGTGGCATTTGAATGGTCTTCGTGCAACTCGCTGTCAATCCCCGCGTACCGTGAGGTTACGCTCTGACAACACAGCATGGCAACGCAGTATCACTGAGGTTTGGGCAGATCGCTTGGACTTGCGACTGCCTCTCCTCTTGATTTGGATCCAACCCTCGCCACTGAATGCGCCAACCCAATCCTTTGTTGGGCATCTTTTGGTTTTGCAGGAGATGAGAGATGATCAAGTAGCTCTTTTGCTTACTGCTGTGGAATCCAATGCTGCACATCCTGATGTTCATCATGTGGCTTTGTGTAGTCCTACACGAATCAGTGCCAATGATGCCATTGATTTGTTTCCCATTCCGACTTCTTTGACTCGAGCTCCTATTTTGGTGCGACTTGATCAGCGGATTTTGCATGCTCGGCGTCCTCATGCTGTTGAGCATGGTGATAATGTGGTCTTGGAGGTGACCATCCCTGCCCATGTTTCTCCTGTTGCTCCACATGGTGATCCTGCTGCATCTTCTAGGCCAGCTGCTCATTTTGATCCTATCTCTCATGAAGTTTCCTTGTCATCTCCACAGCAGCTGCCAGCTCCAACATCGACGTCTGCAGATCTGGACAATCCATGGTTTACCGCTGATGAAGATCCCGACCATGAGGTCACTCATCTGTTACAGACGCAGGCACGGCCTGTCTCCCTGACCTTGCAAACCTTGCTTCCGGCCCCTCGGCGAACCATTGTGGACTGTCAGCGAGTGATCTTCCTGCACAATCAACTCCGTGCTGTTGATTTGTTTCAGCCGCAATATGATGTGCAGTCCATTTGGTGGCATGATTCAACTTGGGCCTGGCTGCGCTCTCTGCCTACTTGGGAGCAAGAACCAGTCCTTGGATTTACCTTGTATGTTGATGGTTCAGCGCATCGTCGACATGATCAAGCTGCGGCTGGAGTTGTTCGGCTTATTCAGACTCCACAGGGTTTGCGATGGGGCGGATTTTTGTCGGCTTTGTGCCTGGGAGCAGCTACTGCTCCGCGTGCTGAAGCAACAGCGGTTTTGCTAGCCATTCTTTGGCTCCATCAATGTCTTGCCCTCCAATCAGGGACTGTATGGTGTGAGATTGCCTTTGATAGTGCCAACACAGCCAATGGTGCGCAGGGTCTTCAACTTTCTCATTGCAATCACGACTTACATGTTTTGGTCCGCTCTCTGATTCATTGGTTTGAAGAACGGTTTGGTCAGCAGATTTGGTGGACCCATCATTATAGTCACACCAATCACCCCTGGAATGAAGCTGCTGACACAGTTTGTCGTCTCGCACAACAGTCTAGATGTGCTCTCGTTGATCTTCAACCCATCATGGACTTGTGCACGATGCATCAGACAGATCAGACATCTTTTCAATGGCTATGGCTCTTGGAGCGTTCCTATCAAGGTTATGCTTCGGCTCCTCTTTTGATTGGACACTCCTGGCATTTTGATGTGGAGGCGCCATTTGGTACTACGCCTGATGTACATCTTCATCCAGCGGTTCAACGACAACGAGATTGTGATGTTTCTTCTCGAGCTCTCTGTTCATTTTCTTTGCGTGCCGCCACGGCCAATGTGTTGACTCTGTTTCCTGATCAGGTTGCTCCAGCTTCATATTTGAGTGCACGAGCAGAAGATTTGGCTCAACAATTTGATGCTCGTGATCTGCACATTGTGGGTCTCCAAGAAACACGCTCTCGGGCGCACGGTCATTGTCTACTGGACCCTTTTCACGTGCTCTCAGCCCCTGCCACGGCTGCTGGACAAGGTGGAGTACAACTTTGGCTACGGCGCAAAATCCAAGGTCCCGATGGTGATATTGATGTCGATGTTCATGACCTTCGCATCCTTCATGCCACTTCCAGGCGATTGATCGTGCGTTGGGCTCATCCAGGGATCCGCCTCATCATTATGGTGCTCCATGCCCCTTCTGATGATGATGAAGAGGTGCTACAATCTTTTTGGGATGCGACTTCGAAGGCTTTGCCCTCTTCATATCACACATGGGCTACCTTGGTCCTGGTTGACGCGAATAGCCGTGTTGGTACGGTCACCTCAACCGCTATTCAAGCTCATCAAGCTGATGATGAAAACCTGAAGGGTGCGATGTTTCATGCTTGGCTTCTACATCATGATTTATTCTTGCCCCAAACTTTTGACGAGCATCATTTTGGTCCTGGGTCTACATGGACCCATCCCAAGGGTGCAGTAGCCCGTCTTGACTTCATTGCTCTTTCTTCCAACTTGCGCCATCCCTCTGTGCGCACATGGGTGGCTGACGATGTGGATCTGGTTATTCATCGTCAAGATCATGCTTGTGTTTGTGCTGAAGTTTCCTTGTCGTACTTTTCAGTTGACAAGAGGGCTCGTGATCGCAAACTTCCGGTACGTCAACCCGAATTGCCCCCACAGATCTCTTGGCAGGTGGATGTTCACACTCATGCTGCTCGATTGCAACAATGGCTTCATTCGCATCAAACCCTTCGCAAACAGTGGCGCAAAGCTCATCTCACAGATAAGACCAAGCAGCTGATTGACCTCAAGCGTGCACATTGGAAGCGGATTTGCGCTGTTCAACGTTGTTTTCGCAAAGGTCTTCTTCGGCAACTCTTTGACAGTTGGCGACAGCCGCAACGCCCGGTTGAGAATGTTGCTTCATGGATTCGATCTTGTGATGTGACCATTGCGTGGCATCGACATTCTTATCAATGTCTTCTTCCCACCGTTGTGAAGGCGGTGCGGGGTGATGACAAGTCCTTCTATGAACAGTTGGCCTACTCGGCTGGCGTTGAATCGATGAAGGGATGCCATGCTATGTGGGCGGCTCTTCGACCCATTCTGCCCCGTTGGCGATGCAAACGCACATCCAATCTGCGATGCACTGGACCCTCCATTGAGGCTCAATTTGACCATTATGATCAACTTGAAGCTGGTGAATTAGTGGATTATCCTGACTTGGTGCGTCGATGTCACGCCCATCAACAATGTGCATCCTTCGACTTGCCTTTGATGGTCAAGTTGTCTGATCTCCCTTCTCGATGTGATGTTGAAGCTGTTGGTGCCAAGCTCAAAATCAACAAGGCCGCTGGTATCGACTCTGTTCGACCAGATACAGTACGACGTGCCTGTGCCCAGTCTTCTGATCTTCTCCATCAGCTTTTTCTGAAAGTATGGTTGCTTGGTTCTGAGCCCATACAGTACAAAGGTGGTCTCCTTCATGCCATTGCCAAAAAGGATGGTGGTCATCGTATTGATCAGATGCGTGGCATCATGCTTATCGATGTTGTCGGAAAGCTTTTGCATGCCTTATTGCGTCAGTGCATGATGACTGCTATGATGCCTTCTCGACAACCACTTCAATTGGGTGGTTTCGCCCGCAAGTCCACACTCTTTGCCACGCAGTATCTTCGTGCCTTTGCCCAACGAGCTGCTGAACAACATCTCTCCTCGGCAGTGCTCTTCCTTGACATTCGTTCCGCCTTCCATTCCCTCATCCGGGCGTTTGTCTTCCAGCTTGAGGAGCCTTTGCCGGATCGATTGGTTACTGTGCTTCAACAAGCGGGATGTGACCTTGAGGCATTGCGTCATCAATTAGACCACCAGGTATCACCTTTGGATCATGGGATTTCAGCATCTGCGGCACATCTTCTTGCCGATGCTCATAGCCATACGTGGTATACCCTGGGGCCTTCTGCTTTTGTTCATCAAACTGCCAGAGGAAGTCGTCCTGGCTCTCCCTTAGCGGATGCTGCTTACAATGCCCTCATGTCCATGTTGATTGCCGACTTGCAGCAGGCTTTGGATTCGCATCCACCTTTGCAACGTGCTTTTCTTCAACTTGGCTTGACAGCGCCTCTTGTAGCCTGGGTTGATGATCTTGCGTTGCCGCTGGTAAGTGAGTCAGCATCGGGTCTTGTGGAGATTCTGCAGTGGACCATGCGTACTACTCAATCCATTTGTGGCTCTTTTGGATTGCAATTGAACTTGAAGCCCAAGAAGACTGAGACTGTGCTTGCATTCAGAGGTTCTGGAGCCCCCGCTTGTCGAAAGAGATGGTTGATTGAGGCGCAGGGCCACATTCCTCTTGCCCCGTCTGCAGATCCTTTGAGGTGCGCTGTTCATTATGAACATCTCGGCACTATTTTTCAGTCTGATGGCGGCTTAGCAGCCGAAATTCGCCATCGTGTTCACAAAGCTTCCTTGGCATTCCGACAAGTTCAGCGGCCCATTTTTCGCAACCGTCACATTCCAGTGCCTGTTCGTCTGCGGCTGCTTGATCACCTAGTTTTGCCGGTTCTCCTACATGGAGCTGGTAATTGGGGCGTTTTGACTACGAGTCAGCTTGGCAAGCTCCACGCAGTGTATCTCAAATGGATTCGCGGCATCGTCGGCAATGGCTTTTGGGCGGTTGACCAGCAAACGGACCACCATTTGTTGCTATGTTGGCAACTTCCGACCATTTCCATGAAGCTTGCCAAAGCTCGACTGCTTTTTGCCTTTCATTGGAGTCTTGAAGCGCCGCCAGCTTTGGTCGACTTTGTCACTGCGATGGCAACCCACTCCACATCTTGGTTTCTCGCACTTCGCCATGCTATCAAGTTCTTTCAAGAGTTGGATGCGACCTTCTATGACGGATGTCCTCTGACTGACACCTTGGAGATCCTTTGTGCTTGGCTACGTGATCATGTGCAGGATGGTCCTCGTCTAGTTCGCCGACTGTTTCGTCAGGCTCTTCGACATGCTCACGTGATTGGTCGTGCAGTTTCTCATCATTGTGATCTGCAGCGTGCACTACGTCGCGGTGGTGTGGTGTTTATTGATCCTCCACCCGTTGTTGAACCTCGCATTCATACGTGGCCATGTCATTTGTGTTCGAAATCTTTTGAGCATGAGCGTCATTTACAAGTCCATCTATGGAGTGCGCATGGTGAAACTACAGCTGAACGAAGATTGATTACATCCACCACATGTCCCGCATGTCGCTGCTGTTTTTGGACAGTCAATCGACTCCAAATTCATCTGCGTTCTAGTCGACGCTGGCAAAATGGGTGTTATGAGCAACTGACTTGGCGGCAGGAGCCTGCTCTCTCGCCTCCGGATGTTGACATTGAATACCCTGGTGATCTTCCTCCTCGACTACCTGCACTACGAGTTCCACATGTTCCGACGCAGACAGAGGTTTTGTTAGACACTCGAGATCATGCCCTTCAACATTGGCAAGTGGCTTGGCACCAGGAGCATCTCCCGGAGGTCTTGGATGAGACTGAGAGGATTCGCTTCTTTGGGGCCTTTGATGCGGTATTGTCTCTTCATGGCCATCACGACCCTGTTGACATTGAGGCGGTTTTGCTGGAGATCACTATGGCTGCGGATGATGAGTCTGCGGTTCAACCTCTTGTGCCTGCTCCGCCCTTGGGTCATTGGGCTCTTGGTCTTTGGTTTTTGGATCATTTGTGCTTCTCGCGCTTTGACCATTACGAAGCGGCAACTTTTGGTCGCGTCTATGATGCTTTGCGATCCTTGGTGCTTCAATCTCCCATTGGGCGATTGGTTTGCTGGCGACGACGCATGGACGAGGCCTTCAACCCCCGTATCGCTGAAGTGGCCGATGATGTGCTGGCTGGTGATCATTTGGAACTCGCTTCTCTCCGTCATCCAGTTCAGTTGCAGAACATGCTTTTGGCACCCTTGTTCACAGGACGGCTTTTAATCCCTGATTGTTTGAAAGTTCCGATCTGTGTTGAAAAGGGGAAAAAAGTTATGTGGATTCTTCATCTTTTCAGTGGTCGGCGTAGAAAAGGGGACTGTCATTGGTGGCTCAGCCATATTGGCCACCATCTATCTCCTGATATTGAAGTTCGTCTGCTGTCGCTTGACACTGCCGTGCATTCTACGCTGGGTGATTTGAGCGCTGGTGCCAATTTTCGTTTGGTTCGAGATCTTGCCCATCGTGGAGCCTTTGCAGCATGTCTCACGGGTCCTCCCTGCGAGACCTTCTCGGCAGCTCGCCACATTGAGTTGGATGACTTTGTAGGCCCTCGACCGCTACGTTCGGCTGAGTTGCCCTGGGGGCTTCCTGGACGTTCTTCTCGAGAACTTCGCCAGCTGGATATGGGAACGGAGCTTTTGCTGAATTCTCAGCAGATTGAGGTGGCTACTGTTCTGGCAGGTGGGGGTTCCCTGATGGAACATCCTTGGGAAAATGATGATCCTAGCAAAGCCAGTGTGTGGAGGACATTGGCACAGACTCAATGGATCATGTCATTACCTGGCGCATTCCGACACTTTGTGGAGCAGTGGAAGTTCGGATCTCCTGGTATCAAGCCAACATGTTTGAGGGCTTTGAATCTTGGTCCTGAGCAGATCGTGCAGCGAGCACTTCAAGATGGCATGGAGCTATGGCGTGCCCGCCCACAGACGCAGCTGAAGGGCAGGACGTCTGCAGGGGTGTTTCGCACGGCGGCTGCCAAGGAGTACTCCAGCGCCCTCTGTCGATCCCTGGTGGTTGCGACCTTGCGTGGGCTCCGTTCTCGCATTGAGGCCCATGGCACGATCGAATCTGTACAGCTTTCCTCCACTGAAAGCCAGTGGATTGTGGATGCGTGGAACGCTTCACATCAGGTGACCCGTCAATCTTTCCTCCCCGATTATCAGGGTCATTAATTCGAGAACTCCGCACGCCCACACGCGGTGAGACGCAAGGTGGCAGAATGAAAAAAAATTCCATTATAAACCATCCATTTTAGGAAACCACCATATCTGAATTTGAGACGATCATAATTCAATGGATTGGTTAATGGGAAAATTCTAACCGGAAACCTCTACATTTGATGGGAAAATCCCATGGGTTTCCTTTAGATTTTCCCATTAACCAATCCAATGAATAATGGATCATAATAGGGATATATTCAAAGGTTTTAAACATTTCTAAACAAATTTAAGCCAGCTATCAATGGATATATATTATGGTGTGTCCGCTGAAGATTCACATCGGCCCCAAAATACTAGTACTGTTATCGTAAGATGGAAAGTATGTTCTAAACATTCCTAAATCTCACATATTCCATGACGTTGATATTACCTGCATGACTGGGTCATTCTAGGGGACAGCAAGGAACGCTTGGGCAAACTATGCGTCATCAATTGATCCGGTTTCCAGGTTTTCGCTGGTTGGGTTGAAAACAATGTATCGATCATACATCCCCAGTATTGCTGGTTACGTTTCCATATTGGCCAACTAACAATCATTGTGCTTACACACATATTGGACATTAATATATTGTTCGTTCTCGACCCCCTGTATAAAGTGATTATTATCACCCACAATAATTAGACAGGCAATTCACCACAATTGATTTTGATCGGATTCTATTTACTATCTGAACATATCTAAACTATTCTGTTTTGCTGGAGTTGCTATTTGCCCTTGTTGAGAAATTGGGGATGCCAAAAAACTGCTGATATCATGATTTACAGAAATCATAAACTATGTTTATCTATTTTTTAAGCAATGTTCCAAAGCTTCCCATGATTGTTGGTTCATTCACCGGTTAAAACGTGAAGCCATCATCAGTAAAGCTATCATTTTCCAGTTTAATGGTTGCTTGGATTATAAAATTGTTTCAACTACTTGACCATCAAAGCATGCTTACCATCAACCATTGTAAGAATTCAATCATTCCTACCATCAACCAGTATAATCAATGGTTAGTTACGTGCCACTACAACCAAGGGTTAGTTGTGTAGTCAAAGAAAACTTTCCAAGGGATTTACCAACCATCGGTCCCCAGTTCTGAAGTGCCCAACGTAGGATGTCTTCCATGGGGCCCAAATCTCCATCCTTGGAGCGAACAGAGGCGAAATGTGCACTGCAATCAGAAGGTGATAGTATGGGCAATAACATGTCATAACAATATCTCATATAGCCTATGATAATATATTAGGATATATATATATATATTAGGAAATTTACTACTACTACTACTACTGCTACTACTGCTACTACTACTACTGCTACTACTACTACTACTACTGCTACTACTACTGCTACTACTACTACTACTCCTGCTACTACTCCTGCTACTACTACTACTCCTGCTACTACTACTACTACTACTACTACTACTCCTGCTACTACTCCTGCTACTACTACTCCTGCTACTACTACTACTACTACTGCTACTACTACTACTACTGCTACTACTGCTACTACTACTACTGCTACTACTGCTACTACTACTACTGCTACTACTACTACTGCTACTACTACTACTACTGCTACTACTACTACTACTACTGCTACTACTACTACTACTGCTACTACTACTACTACTGCTACTACTACTACTACTGCTACTACTACTACTACTGCTACTACTGCTACTACTNACTACTGCTACTACTACTACTACTGCTACTACTACTACTACTGCTACTACTACTACTACTGCTACTACTACTACTACTGCTACTACTGCTACTACTACTACTACTGCTACTACTACTGCTACTACTACTACTGCTACTACTACTACTACTGCTACTACTACTACTACTGCTGCTACTACTACTACTGCTACTACTGCTACTACTACTACTACTGCTACTACTACTACTGCTACTACTACTACTACTGCTACTACTACTGCTACTACTACTACTACTGCTACTACTACTACTGCTACTACTACTACTACTACTCCTGCTACTACTACTCCTGCTACTACTACTACTGCTACTACTACTGCTACTACTACTACTACTACTGCTACTACTGCTACTACTACTACTACTGCTACTACTACTGCTACTACTACTACTACTACTACTCCTGCTACTACTACTACTCCTGCTACTACTACTACTACTACTACTACTACTACTACTACTACTACTACTACTACTACTACTTTAGACATGTAGTAACACTAGTTCGGCTGCTTACGCCACTCTATACCACAGCCCCATCAAAATGAGGAGAATCAACAATTCAAGTATTACACTACTGCTTGGTGGCTCATCCCACTTGACTTAATAAGTAGGTCCAAGGAGGTTATACCCCTGGTTATACACGGGGCAATGTAAGTAAGGCTACCTTACTTATACATAACTGGGGTTAAAACCTACTTGCAAAGTGGGATGAACCAAGTAGTATGAATGGGTAAGAACGAAACTTAAGCCCAGGCACATTTGAAAACAACTCCCCACTTGCATATGCTGTATTTTTTTACTAATGATTGCCTTGTAAACCACGTTCGAGTCACGGGATCACCAATGTTGATTGCTAGATGGTCTCACCCTGCGGAATCCACCACCATCAATGGGTTAGTTCGGTTGAATATGGGATATGAATAACATGTATATGTATATATAGATTATGGGTTGATATGGGTCAACATTCAGACCCTCTTAGGAAACATCACGAAACCAACCAACACACAAAATGGCGAGAATCATTCTCAGTGCTTCCCCGTGGAAATTCGTCAAGTGGGGTTTGAGAATGATCTTCCTGCTGGATATCTGGATATTGGATGATATTTGCCTCACGTCGAATATGGGTAAACTCAATTTCATCAACTACCTTGTCTCCCCACACACCAGAAATGGCCATTTCGGGGATGTAAACCATCCAATTGTTGTTCAGCTTTGTGGCAATGGGTTTACCCACATTCTTCACAACTTTGCACCTCAAACCTGACTCGTTTGGGCTCTGAGATACCCGAGCCCTCGATGCTCCCAGAAAGCACACCTGGCATTGAAAGGTTGGACTGGCAGCGATGAAGGGACTTTGGGTGATTTGGGTCTACAATCTGAAGCGAATCTATTTGAGAATGAACTCCAAATACAATAAACCGGGTTTTCTGGTGTTTTTTTTTTTAACATCCCCTTATTTGGAGATCTTCCAGTCGTGAACTTGCTTGGTTCCTACTTCCTGGCCCGGTATGGGATCAGACACCATAGGCCATCATGATGAAATCTGAATCCCACAAATGGCTTAAAAAGTGGTGTGCCAAGACAAGTTATGAAAAAACATGCCTTCAAAAATTGAATGGAACTGCCAATGCATTCACTCCATGAAGATCCTAGGCCACATAGGCCACAAAATTCGGCATTTTTGGAAGTAGACCAGCAAATTCTTGGGCAATGTGGTAAATCCAAGAGTAAACCATCCTCTGTTGCGCCAAGATTGGAGGTTTATGGCAATGTGTTTACATGTGTTTCCTATATCAAACAAATATTTAGCAAAAATCAATGGCGGTGAACTGCGAACCACCGGCGGCCCAAATCTGCAAAGGACCGCCCTGAAGGTTGCAACAACTGACTCTCTTCATTACCCTCTGGTATATAGTTATATAATTATGGCATATATTTAATCATCTGCATTCCAACATAGAGGTTTTAATGGGAGCATTATGTATAAATGACACGTACCGTCTGGTAATCAAACGTGGCAATGGGAAATCCATTATAAATGGAGGTTTTACTGGGAAAATCATCCATAAATGCTGGATTTTCCATTGCCACGTTTGATTACCGGAGGGTACCCTATACCATTGCCATTTTTGATGGGTAAAGTGCATGATCTCCCGCGATGGTATTTTTGCAGTCCACCAGCATGGTGAAGTTGACCCCCCAATCCCAGGACTGGAGCCACCCTCACCCCAGCATCTAGCTGGCCTTTCGAGGATTATCCCATCCCCGAATCCAAGACAGCTCCTAGAAAGCAAGGTTTAGTGAGGATTCATCTGGATTTACATGGATTTATACATGTTTGGGACCATTCAGAGAGTGTTTAAATTCGTTTCATATTATTAGTAATATGGGACTAACAAAACCAACAAACCGCTATTTCTTCCAGCAAGTCAATCGTTCCAGCCTGGGCCACCTTCTTTAGCCGCTACAAATACTGCAGAGACTGTTGAACTGCAGAGCTGTCACCGCCCCACATGGGATGACCCCAGGTAACAACCGACCCATCTGACGAAATGGCGACAAATGCACCATCTGTGGCCTCCACTTCGCAAACCTTCTGGAGCTGATGCTGAACTGCAGAACTCTCTCCACCGTGCTTTGGATCGCCCCAGGTCACGACCGATCCACCATCCAAAAGGGCGGCAAAGGCTGATGTTGTGGCTGTGATTTTCTTCACCTGCCTGAGCTGGCGTTGAACTGTAAAGCTGTTGCCACCAAAGCGTCGATCGCCCCAAGTAACGACTGATCCATCATCCAAAATGGCGGCAAATGCATTCCCTGCAGCTTCAACATGCCGCACATGCTTCAGCTGATGTTGGACGTTTCTGCTGTCACCACCATAGCCCTGATCACCCCAGGTAACCACTGATCCATCGTCCAAGATGGCAGCAAATGCGCCATTTGTGGCCCGAATTTTACGCACATGTTTGAGTTTTTCTTGAATTGGAAAGCTCCAACCACCATACATTCGATGACCCCAGGTAACAACCGACCCATCAGCCAAAATGGCGGCAAAGGCTACACCTGCCAGACTTGCAGCATGAATTTGTTGCACATTCCTTAGTTGATCCTGGACTGTGGAGCTGTCACCACCATAAAGCGGATCGCCCCAGGTAACAACCGACCCATCAGCCAAAATGGCGGCAAATGCACGACTTGTTGCCTGAACATGCTTCACATTCCGGAGCTGATGTTGAACTGCAAAGCTGTCACCACCATGCAACGGATTGCCCCATGTAACAACCGATTCATCAAGCAAAATCGCAGCAAAGGCAGAACGTGTGGCCTCAATCCGCTGCACATTCCTTAGCTGATCCTTAACTGCACAGCTGTCACCACCATAAAAGCGATCGCCCCAGGTAACAACTGACCCATCAGCCAAAACGGCGGCAAAGGCTGCTGTCGTTGCCTGAACTCGCTGCATATTGTTGAGGTAATCTCGAATTGTGGACAGGTTACTATCACAAGCGAGATTGCCCCATGTCACGATCTTGTCACCTCCACAACACCACACAGCGAAAGCTGCGCCTGTTGCTGCCACTTTGGGCTGTTGAGCAACAACTGTGAGGTGATCTCCTTCTTCAACGCCTGCGGTTTGCAAAGACTCCATAGGGTCGGTTAAGGCACGTCCCTTTTGTGTAACAAGCCTCAGAAACCCGTGGCCGAAAGATCTTTGGGCCCGGATCTTCAATTCCCCGACGGTCGAGGTTTGAGGAAGGGACACCGTGCCACCGGAGCCACTTGGGAACGACACATGTACTGAAAGCATGACTTGTTCGAATCGACTAAACCACTTAGAACAGCAACATCTTGAGCCAAAGGTATCCGCGAGTGAACTTCCAGTAGGAACTGTTTTTTTTTTTTTTGACTGCCATGGTTCCGTGCCAGGTTCGTGGCACATGGGTGAAACCGTGGGCATGCGACGGCGAAACTCAAAACTGACGGCTTCTTGCAAG